>JAJOZX010021460.1:0-27036 GCA_023014485.1 Bathynomus jamesi | reverse complement strand
TGTTACACGAAGGTACGATACTATTATGTTTGGTACATAAAATAAAATTATTCTATACTGAATATAACAGTGAAATAACTCTGAAATTAACTCTCTTGAAATTAACTCTCTTGAAATTAACTCTCTTGAAATTAACTCTCTTTGAAATTAACTCTCTTTGAAATTAACTCTCTTTGAAATTAACTCTCTTTGAAATTAACTCTCTTTGAAATTAACTCGTGACTCTCTGTGTTACAATTAACTCTGTGTGTTACAATAACTCTCTGTGTTACAATTAACTCTCTGTGTACAATTAACTCTCTGTTACAATTACTGTTTCAATAAAAAACAAATGTATCACTGGTGTATGGAATGTTCACTGTGTTTCTTGTGAATTCTGACTTGATACTCATTATTAACTGTTAATAATACTGACTTTTCAAGTGTTTATAAATTACTTAAAAAAACAAAATGTACTTAACAAAATTTCTACTGGCAAAATCCTCAGAGACGTGTCCTGAAGACGTCTTCCTGGCTACTTCTTGGATGAAAACTAGGCGTGGAGAAACTTGGAGTCGTGAACACCGGTTCAAGGGTGGATGTCACGAACTAGAAGTCGTGACACGCCGGTCAAATGGTTTTATCTGATGCAGGGTAATTTCTATCTTGGCCAAAGAGTGGCCTCTTCTTAAAATAATCTTCTTCTTAAAGTAATCTTCTTCTTAAAGTAATCTTCTTCTTAAAGTAATCTTCTTAAAATAATCTTCTTCTTAAAATAATCTTCTAAGATCCTGGTAAAGGGTCGCCAAATGTTAACCCCCCTTTTATGGCCCTGAGTCGGTTCGGAATCGACGGGGGTTCTGGTTAGGAGGCAAGCAACGGATATTTCTTCTAACATTCTATAATTCTTTTCGGTCGCCTTAAATGGGGGGTCGCCACTCTGTTAAAACCCTTGGCTACAGACTCGCCAGACTGTTATGCCAATATCTTCTATGGTGCTTGGGTTGTCTCTTTCTCTCGCTTATGGGTCGAGAATTATTAATTCTTCTCTTGCTATAATACTCTGATACTTTCTCTTATACTAAAATTATCGACTTTTCTGACTAAGTTCTGAAGAGAGCACGGCTCGAAGGGAAAAATAAAAACTTCTTTTACTTTGGTTTACTTCTTAAAAATTACCATGGCTCAGGCCGGAATCTAAAAAATATTAAGGCAAGGGGCCTCTGCCCCCTCCCCGCAGCAAGGCTGCTAAAGGGAGTCCTAATGAAGTGCTATGATGAAGTGCAAATATGAAGTGACTTAATCAAGAAGTCTAATGAAGAAGTGCTGTAATTTTACAAGTACATGTATAATATAAACTTAAATGTTTGGGGAGGACAGTTGAAGGTTAAATTTCCCCCCTTTTTTTAAACACATGATCAGATGTTTTGAAAGATTTCAACTAAAAAAAATAAAAAATAAAAACTAATTTGTATTTTTCGCCGAGTCTACATTTATGAAGGCGATATCATTTCGTAATAGTACACATAAGTACAAATTAAGTACACGACTGAGTACGTATTAATTTGGTTCATTACAATTACGATTACAATTATGGATTACTTCACATTCGCTTATGATTGTCCATTACAGTTCTATTAAAGTACATTACGTTATATTAAACTAAAGTATTACAGTTAATTACAATTAAACAGTTACTATAACTTTTTTTTTTTTTTACAGTGTTCATATTAATAGACAATTTAGATGTTAGAAATATAATACAAAGTACATGGCACATACGAGATAATTATTTACGAAATAATATGCTATAATATGTTATGAATTTGAAATCAGAGCGAACGGAGATATTTTATCTTTGAGGCGCTCGAATCTGCCAGTCAGCGGAATTCGATCACTTTAACCTCAGTATTTTGAATATCTTGAGGGGTGAACGCACTTGAAAAGAAATAATAAAAAAAGCAATACGAGAACGTATTTGAGCGTTTTCGCACGAATGAGAAAAAATGAATATTTAATAAAATTTATATAGGATAATGATCAAGATAAGATATGGACGTATGGGGGCGGGGTATATGGTCGAATAATAGTTATATTTATACTACATAACATTAAATAATACTTCTATAGTGTGTTTCGTCCTTAGTATGATGTTAAAGAATTTTCCTACATTGAATACTAGATATATGATGAAGGAAAATGTGACGTCATAGTTATTGAATTTTTACGTATAGTACAAATCATTATTAGGAAGATTTACAAGAACGAATTAGAGACAAAGAGTGGGTAGTAATGACTAAGAAGTACAACTACGGGTTCCAATCCTGTTACATGCATGTGTATGCATAATCTAGGGTCGAGGGTGAGATGCAAGACAATTCATAATTAATTATAATAACTTCTATAACAAATGGAAAATGGATACGACTAAACCATAGATATGGTAGATCGTAGGGTTGTGACACGAACAAAAATAGGAAGCTACAAGTAAAATTATTATCCAAACTCGCGTTAAGCGATTTTGGTTCTTATGTAAAAATGAATATTGATTATTCATTGTTCATTTTTTACATTGCTCTCCCTTTTAAAATGATATTTATACAATAATATAATAAAATTAATACAATACAATACAATTGAGAAAATAACATCGTAACTAATTCAAGTTAGGTGACGAATTTTTCTTTACGTTACAAGTTTTATACAGAACAAGTGAGTTATTATATAATATAAAAGAATTCAAAAATTAATACTTTAATTTAGATAAAGAATTAAGTTAGACAAAGAATATGTTAAATTTTTTTTTTTTTTTTTTTTAAATGTTTTTTTCTGTGGGGGAAAATTACATTCATAATGAATAGGTAACAGGGAAAAACATAAATTTTAAAGTTCATGGATTTTTCGAGGTTACCATGATAGTACAATTCGTAACTAATTTTATTGACTATTGTAGGTAAAAAAATCGAATTATGTAATGGATGATGTATAGACCTGTGGTCAAGTGTGTATTTGGGTGTATTAGGTGCAAAGTGTGTATTTACAATTTCGAGGGACAGATTAGCTGTAGGATTGTTCAAGTAACTGAATAAATGCATGAGCGAGAATTTCTATAGAGTAAGCAAAAATGCTTAGGACTATATAAATAGCATAGTTAGCACTTACACGCTATGAAATAGTTTATTGTGACATCCAATGATTTTAGCATAAGGTTTGTATATATATATAGATAGTGCGCATACATGCGTGTGTATGTGTAGGGATTTGGAAGGTTTTTGAATGAACAAAGTTTAAAAATAATGTATAATAATTTAAGATGGGTTTAGGGTTATAAAATCTTTTAAGTTTAAGTCAATTATTGTCATTATTATTATTATTATTATTATTATTATTATTATTATTATAAAATCCTTTAAGTTCAAGGTAGTATTTAAGTATTTAATTAAATTAGTTACACGAATTAAGGTAATAAAAAAAAGACGTACTTAGAAGACCTTACGAGTAATGACTAACTCTCACGGTTTTAAAATTGAATTTTGAAGATGTAATTAAATTCGACTACGACAATTACTCAGTATTAATCGAATTAAAAAAAATATAAAAAATATAAAGTTTGAAAATAGAAATCAATGATAACTATAATAAACTAAGCATATAATATTCTTAAAAAAAAAAAACACAACTTAACATAAACGGAGGTTATGTTCCATAGTACTAAAGAGGAATTAACCATGGTTGAACCATTTCTCCGGCTGTCACTGGGTTCAACTGGGGTTGGGGGTATGAAAATAAAATAAACTTAAAAGACAAAGTTTGTAGTACGACATTCGGGGGAATTGAGTGACTAAGCGGGGGGTATATGTCTGAAATTGACAATTACATCTTTCGTGAGCACTTTGCTCTTTTTTTAAAAAAGATTGCTTGTCACACTACTTAGAACAAAAATTAAAAGAGTTCAACAAACGGAGGGACGGCATGTTCCTCATATACATTACAATAATTACCAAAATCGTTACAAACAATTGTAAAAACTATTCTGGGTTACAAATAATGAATTACATAACTATATATTTATATACGTAACAATGGCATGAAAAAGACAAATCGGTCAATTTCCTTTAAACAAAAAAAAAGTTAAACTAAAGACAAACGGGTCAATTCAGGTTGAATTTAATTCTCTTTTACAACAAAAAAAAGGTTGAATTAAATTCTCTTGAACAACAAAAAAAGGTTGAATTCAATTGACTGCATTGAAAACTTGGGACTTGAAAACTAACTTCGACTTAAAAACTAAACTTTGACTTGAACTCTCTAACTTCAAATAAAACTCTCTAACTTCGAATAAAACTATGACTTCGAATATAACTCTGACTTCGAATATAACTCTGACTTCGAATATAACTCTGACTTCGAATATAACTGAAGTCTCTGGGGCGGTTGTCCCTCTTGGATGCAACCTTCTGAAACTGAAAACTGATTTGCAACTAAAACTGACTCGAAACTACTTCGAGTATCCTTATAAATCTCTGGGGTTTGGTTGTCCCTCTTGAATGCAACCAACCGAAACTGAAAACTGATTTCAAATTAACTGAAAATGGAAAATGACTGCACTTGATCTCTATTCAAGTGGAGACGATTAACCTCTGTTTTGGTTGACCCTCTTGGTGCAACCTTCTGACTTGAAAAAATGACTTCAAAAAATGACTTCAAAAAATGACTTCAAAATTACTTAAGTATCTCTCTAAATCTCTGGGGTTTGGTTGTCCCTTTTGGTTACAACCAACTGAAACTGTCTGAAAACTGAAAATGGAACTTGAAACTGCTTCAAGTAACTCTATAACTCTATAAACTCTCTATAAACTCTCTATAAACTCTCTGTAAACTCTCTGTAAACTTCTCTCTTAAATTTGCAAGTCAATTCAATTCAGTAATTGAAAAAAATTTGCAAAGAAAAATATAAAATGTAAACAACATTTCACTCTAATGTACACGAAGGTACGATACTATTATGTTGGTACATAAAATAAAATTATTCTATACTGAATATAACAGTGAAAATAACTCTGAAATTAACTCTTGAAATTAACTCTCTTGAAATTAACTCTCTTGAAATTAACTCTCTTTGAAATTAACTCTCTTGAAATTAACTCTCTTTGAAATTAACTCTTTGAAATTAACTCTCTTTGAAATTAACTCTGTGACTCTCTGTGTTACAATTAACTCTGTGTTTACAATTAACTCTCTGTGTTACAATTAACTCTCTGTGTTACAATTAACTCTCGTTACAATTACTGTTTCAATAAAAACAAATGTATCACTGGTGTAGGAATGTTCACTGTTTTGTGAATTCTGACTGATACTCATTATAACTGTTAATAATACTGACTTTTCAAGTGTTTATAAATTACTTAAAAAAAACAAAATGTACTTAACAAAATTTCTACTGGCAAAATCCTCAGAGACGTGTCCTGAAGACGTCTTCCTGGCTACTTCTTGGATGAAAACTAGGCGTGGAGAACTTGGAGTCGTGACACACCGGTTCAAGGGTGGATGTCACGAACTAGAAGTCGTGACACGCCGGTCAAATGGTTTTATCCTGATGCAGGGTAATTTCTATCTTGGCCAAAGAGTGCCCTCTTAAAATAATTTCTTCTTAAGTAATCTTCTCTAAAGTAATCTTCTTCTTAAAGTAATCTTCTTCTTAAAATAATCTTCTTCTTAAAATAATCTTCTAAGATCCTGGTAAAGGGTCGCCAAATGTTAACCCCCCTTTTATGGCCCTGAGTCGGTTCGGAATCGACGGGGGTTCTGGTTAGGAGGCAAGCAACGGATATTTCTTCTATAACATTCTATAATCTTTTCGGTCGCCTTAAATGGTGGGTCGCCACTTGTAAACCCTTGGCTACAGACTCGCCAGACTGTTATGCCAATATCTTCTATGGTGCTTGGGTTGTCTCTTTCTCTCGCTTATGGGTCGAGAATTATTAATTCTTCTCTTGCTATAATACTCTGATACTTTCTCTTATACTAAAATTATCGACTTTCTGACTAAGTTCTGAAGAGAGCACGGCTCGAAGGGAAAAATAAAAACTTCTTTACTTTGGTTTACTTCTTAACAATATACCATGGCTCAGGCCGGAATCTAAAAAATATTAAGGCAAGGGGCCTCTGCCCCCTCCCCGCAGCAAGGCTGCTAAAGGGAGTCCTAATGAAGTGCTATGATGAAGTGCAAATATGAAGTGACTTAATCAAGAAGTCTAATGAAGAAGTGCTGTAATTTTACAAGTACATGTATAATATAAACTTAAATGTTTTGGGGGAGGACAGTTGAAGGTTAAATTTCCCCCCTTTTTTTAAACACATGATCAGATGTTTGAAAGATTTCAACTAAAAAAAAAAAAAATAAAAAAACTAATTTGATTTTTCGCCGAGTCTACATTTATGAAGGCGATATCATTTCGTAATAGTACACATAAGTACAAATTAAGTACACGACTGAGTACGTATTAATTTTGGTTCATTACAATTACGATTACAATTATGGATTACTTCACTTCGCTTATGATGTCCATTACAGTTCTATTAAAGTACATTACGTTATATTAAACTAAAGTATTACAGTTAATTACAATTAAACAGTTACTATAACTTTTTTTTTTTTACAGTGTTTCATATTAATAGACAATTTAGATGTTAGAAATATAATACAAAGTACATGGCACATACGAGATAATTTATTTACGAAATAATATGCTATAATATGTTATGAATTTGAAATCAGAGCGAACGGAGATATTTTATCTTTGAGGCGCTCGAATCTGCCAGTCAGCGGAATTCGATCACTTTAACCTCAGTATTTTTGAATATCTTGAGGGGTGAACGCACTTGAAAAGAAATAATAAAAAAAGCAATACGAGACGTATTTGAGCGTTTTCGCACGAATGAGAAAAATGAATATTTAATAAAATTTATATAGGATAATGATCAAGATAAGATATGGACGTATGGGGCGGGGTATATGGTCGAATAATAGTTATATTTATACTACATAACATTTAAAATAATGACTTCTATAGTGTGTTTCGTCCTTAGTATGATGAAAGAATTTCCTACATTGAATACTAGATATATGATGAAGGGAAAATGTGACGTCATAGTTATTGATTTTTACGTATAGTACAAATCATATTAGAAGATTTACAAGAAACGAATTAGAGACAAAGAGTGGGTAGTAATGACTAAGAAGTACAACTACGGGTTCCAATCCTGTTACATGCAATGTGTATGCATAATCTAGGGTCGAGGGTGAGATGCAAGACAATTCATAATTAATTATAAAACTTCTATAACAAATGGAAAATGATACGACTAAACCATAGATATGGTAGATCGTAGGGTTGTGACACGAACAAAAATAGGAAGCTACAAGTAAAATTATTATCCAAACTCGCGTTAAGCGATTTTGGTTCTTATGTAAAAATGAATATTGATTATTCATTGTTCATTTTTTACATTGCTCTCCCCTTTTAAAATGATATTTATACAATAATATAATAAAATTAATACAATACAATACAATTGAGAAAATAACATCGTAACTAATTCAAGTTAGGTGACGAATTTTTCTTTACATTACAAGTTTTATACAGAACAAGTGAGTTATTATATAATATAAAAGAATTCAAAAATTAATACTTTAATTTAGATAAAGAATTAAGTTAGACAAAGAATATTGTTAAATTTTTTTTTTTTTTTTTTTTTAAATTGTTTTTTTCTGTGGGGAAAATTACATTCATAATGAATAGGTAACAGGGAAAAACATAAATTTTAAAGTTCATGGATTTTTCGAGGTTACCATGATAGTACAATTCGTAACTAATTTTATTGACTATTGTAGGTAAAAAAATCGAATTATGTAATGGATGATGTATAGACCTGTGGTCAAGTGTGTATTTGGGTGTATTAGGTGCAAAGTGTGTATTTTACAATTTCGAGGGACAGATTAGCTGATAGGATTGTTCAAGTAACTGAAAAATGCATGAGCGAGAATTTCTATAGAGTAAGCAAAAATGCTTTGACTATATAAATAGCATAGTTAGCACTTACACGCTATGAAATAGTTTATTGTGACATCCAATGATTTTAGCATAAGGTTTGTATATATATATATAGATAGTGCGCATACATGCGTGTGTATGTGTAGGGATTTGAAGGTTTTTGAATGAACAAGTTAAAAATAATGTATAATAATTTAAGATGGGTTTAGGTTTAAAAATCTTTTAAGTTTAAGTCAATTATTGTCATTATTATTATTATTATTATTATTATTATTATTATTATTTATTATAAAATCCTTTAAGTCAAGGTAGTATTTACGTATTTATTAATTAGTTACACGAATTAAGGTAATAAAAAAAGACGTACTTAGAAGACCTTACGAGTAATGACTAACTCTCACGGTTTTAAAATTGATTTTGAAGATGTAATTAAATTCGACTACGACAATTACTCAGTATTAATCGAATTAAAAAAATATAAAAAATATAAGTTTGAAATATAAATCAATGAAAACTATAATAAACTAAGCATATAATATTCTTAAAAATAAAAAAACACAACTTAACATAAACGGAGGTTATGTTCCATAGTACTAAGAGGAATTAACCATGGTTGAACCATTTTCTCCGGCTGTCACTGGGTTCAACTGGGGTTGGGGGTATGAAATAAAATAAACTTAAAGACAAAGTTTGTAGTACGACATTCGGGGAATTGAGTGACTAAGCGGGGGGTATATGTCTGAAATTGACAATTACATCTTTCGTGAGCACTTTGCTCTTTTTTTAAAAAAGATTGCTTGTCACACTACTTAGAACAAAAATTAAAGAGTTCAACAAACGGAGGGACGCATGTTCCTCATATACATTACAATAATTACCAAAATCGTTTACAAACAATTGTAAAACTATTCTGGGTTACAAATAATGATTACATAACTATATATTTATATACGTAACAATGGCATGAAAAAGACAAATCGGTCAATTTCCTTTAAACAAAAAAAAAAGTTAAACTAAAGACACAAACGGGTCAATTCAGGTTGAATTTAATTCTCTTTTACAACAAAAAAAAGGTTGAATTAAATTCTCTTGAACAACAAAAAAAGGTTGAATTCAATTGACTGCATTGAAAACTTGGGACTTGAAAACTAACTTCGAATTAAAATAACTTTGACTTGACTCTCTACTTCAATAAACTCTCTAACTTCGAATAAACTCTTCGAATATAACTCTGACTTCGAATATAACTCTGACTTCGAATATAACTCTGACTCGAATATAACTGAAGTCTCTGGGGCGGTTGTCCCTCTTGGATGCAACCTTCTGAAACTGAAAACTGATTTGCAACTAAAACTGACTCGAAACTACTTCGAGTATCCTTATAAATCTCTGGGGTTTGGTTGTCCCTCTTGGATGCAACCAACCGAAACTGAAAACTGATTTGAAATTAACTGAAAATGGAAAATGACTGCACTTGATCTCTATTCAAGTGGAGACGATTAACCTCTGTTTTGGTTGACCCTCTTGGTGCAACCTTCTGACTTGAAAAATGACTTCAAAAAATGACTTCAAAAAATGACTTCAAAATTACTTAAGTATCTCTCTAAATCTCTGGGGTTTGGTTGTCCCTTTTGGTTACAACCAACTGAAACTGTCTGAAAACTGAAAATGGAACTTGAAACTGCTTCAAGTAACTCTATAACTCTATAAACTCTCTATAACTCTCTATACTCTCTGTAAACTCTCTGTAAACTCTCTCTCTCTTAATTTGCAAGTCAATTCAATTCAGTAATTGAAAAAAATTTGCAAACAAAAATATAAAATGTAAACCACATTTCACTCTAATGTACACGAAGGTACGATACTATTATGTTTGGTACATAAAATAAAATTATTCTATACTGAATATAACAGTGAAAATAACTGAAATTAACTCTCTTGAAATTAACTCTCTTGAAATTAACTCTCTTGAAATTAACTCTCTTTGAAATTAACTCTCTTTGAAATTAACTCTCTTTGAAATTAACTCTCTTTGAAATTAACTCTCTTTGAAATTAACTCTGTGACTCTCTGTGTTACAATTAACTCTGTGTGTTACAATTAACTCTCTGTGTTACAATTAACTCTCTGTGTTACAATTAACTCTCTGTTACAATTACTGTTTCAATAAAAACAAATGTATCACTGGTGTATGGAATGTTCACTGTGTTTCTTGTGAATTCTGACTTGATACTCATTATTAACTGTTAATAATACTGACTTTTCAAGTGTTTATAAATTACTTAAAAAAACAAAATGTACTTAACAAAATTTCTACTGGCAAAATCCTCAGAGACGTGTCCTGAAGACGTCTTCCTGGCTACTTCTTGGATGAAAACTAGGCGTGGAGAACTTGGAGTCGTGACACACCGGTTCAAGGGTGGATGTCACGAACTAGAAGTCGTGACACGCCGGTCAAATGGTTTTATCCTGATGCAGGGTAATTTCTATCTTGGCCAAAGAGTGGCCTCTTCTTAAAATAATCTTCTTCTTAAAGTAATCTTCTTCTTAAAGTAATCTTCTTCTTAAAGTAATCTTCTTAAAATAATCTTCTTCTTAAAATAATCTTCTAAGATCCTGGTAAAGGGTCGCCAAATGTTAACCCCCCTTTTATGGCCCTGAGTCGGTTCGGAATCGACGGGGGTTCTGGTTAGGAGGCAAGCAACGGATATTTCTTCTACAACATTCTATAATTCTTTTCGGTCGCCTTAAATGGTGGGTCGCCACTCTGTTAAACCCTTGGCTACAGACTCGCCAGACTGTTATGCCAATATCTTCTATGGTGCTTGGGTTGTCTCTTTCTCTCGCTTATGGGTCGAGAATTATTAATTCTTCTCTTGCTATAATACTCTGATACTTTCTCTTATACTAAAATTATCGACTTTTCTGACTAAGTTCTGAAGAGAGCACGGCTCGAAGGGAAAAATAAAAACTTCTTTTACTTTGGTTTACTTCTTAAAAATATACCAATGGCTCAGGCCGGAATCTAAAAAATATTAAGGCAAGGGGCCTCTGCCCCCTCCCCGCAGCAAGGCTGCTAAAAGGGAGTCCTAATGAAGTGCTATGATGAAGTGCAAATATGAAGTGACTTAATCAAGAAGTCTAATGAAGAAGTGCTGTAATTTTACAAGTACATGTATAATATAAACTTAAATGTTTTGGGGGAGGACAGTTGAAGGTTAAATTTCCCCCCTTTTTTTAAACACATGATCAGATGTTTTGAAAGATTTCAACTAAAAAAAATAAAAAAATAAAACTAATTTGTATTTTTCGCCGAGTCTACATTTATGAAGGCGATATCATTTCGTAATAGTACACATAAGTACAAATTAAGTACACGACTGAGTACGTATTAATTTTGGTTCATTACAATTACGATTACAATTATGGATTACTTCACATTCGCTTATGATTGTCCATTACAGTTCTATTAAAGTACATTACGTTATATTAAATTAAAGTATTACAGTTAATTACAATTAAACAGTTACTATAACTTTTTTTTTTTTTTTACAGTGTTTCATATTAATAGACAATTTAGATGTTAGAAATATAATACAAAGTACATGGCACATACGAGATAATTTATTTACGAAATAATATGCTATAATATGTTATGAATTTGAAATCAGAGCGAACGGAGATATTTTATCTTTGAGGCGCTCGAATCTGCCAGTCAGCGGAATTCGATCACTTTAACCTCAGTATTTTTGAATATCTTGAGGGGTGAACGCACTTGAAAAGAAATAATAAAAAAAGCAATACGAGAACGTATTTGAGCGTTTTCGCACGAATGAGAAAAAATGAATATTTAATAAAATTTATATAGGATAATGATCAAGATAAGATGGACGTATGGGGGCGGGGTATATGGTCGAATAATAGTTATATTTATACTACATAACATTAAATAATGACTTCTATAGTGTGTTTCGTCCTTAGTATGATGTTAAAGAATTTTCCTACATTGAATACTAGATATATGATGAAGGGAAAATGTGACGTCATAGTTATTGAATTTTTACGTATAGTACAAATCATTATTAGGAAGATTTACAAGAACGAATTAGAGACAAAGAGTGGGTAGTAATGACTAAGAAGTACAACTACGGGTTCCAATCCTGTTACATGCAATGTGTATGCATAATCTAGGGTCGAGGGTGAGATGCAAGACAATTCATAATTAATTATAATAACTTCTATAACAAATGGAAAATGGATACTAAACCATAGATATGGTAGATCGTAGGGTTGTGACACGAACAAAAATAGGAAGCTACAAGTAAAATTATTATCCAAACTCGCGTTAAGCGATTTTGGTTCTTATGTAAAAATGAATATTGATTATTCATTGTTCATTTTTTACATTGCTCTCCCCTTTTAAAATGATATTTATACAATAATATAATAAAATTAATACAATACAATACAATTGAGAAAATAACATCGTAACTAATTCAAGTTAGGTGACGAATTTTTCTTTACATTACAAGTTTTATACAGAACAAGTGAGTTATTATATAATATAAAAGAATTCAAAAATTAATACTTTAATTTAGATAAAAATTAAGTTAGACAAAGAATATTTTAAATTTTTTTTTTTTTTTTTTTAAATTGTTTTTTTCTGTGGGGAAAATTACATTCATAATGAATAGGTAACAGGGAAAAACATAAATTTTAAAGTTCATGGATTTTTCGAGGTTACCATGATAGTACAATTCGTAACTAATTTTATTGACTATTGTAGGTAAAAAAATCGAATTATGTAATGGATGATGTATAGACCTGTGGTCAAGTGTGTATTTGGGTGTATTAGGTGCAAAGTGTGTATTTTACAATTTCGAGGGACAGATTAGCTGATAGGATTGTTCAAGTAACTGAATAAATGCATGAGCGAGAATTTCTATAGAGTAAGCAAAAATGCTTAGGACTATATAAATAGCATAGTTAGCACTTACACGCTATGAAATAGTTTATTGTGACATCCAATGATTTTAGCATAAGGTTTGTATATATATATATAGATAGTGCGCATACATGCGTGTGTATGTGTAGGGATTTGGAAGGTTTTTGAATGAACAAAGTTTAAAAATAATGTATAATAATTTAAGATGGGTTTAGGGTTATAAAATCTTTTAAGTTTAAGTCAATTATTGTCATTATTATTATTATTATTATTATTATTATTATTATTATTATTATAAAATCCTTTAAGTTCAAGGTAGTATTTAAGTATTTAATTAAATTAGTTACACGAATTAAGGTAATAAAAAAAAGACGTACTTAGAAGACCTTACGAGTAATGACTAACTCTCACGGTTTTAAAATTGAATTTTGAAGATGTAATTAAATTCGACTACGACAATTACTCAGTATTAATCGAATTAAAAAAAATATAAAAAATATAAAGTTTGAAAATAGAAATCAATGATAAACTATAATAAACTAAGCATATAATATTCTTAAAAATAAAAAAAACACAACTTAACATAAACGGAGGTTATGTTCCATAGTACTAAAGAGGAATTAACCATGGTTGAACCATTTCTCCGGCTGTCACTGGGTTCAACTGGGGTTGGGGGTATGAAAATAAAATAAACTTAAAAGACAAAGTTTGTAGTACGACATTCGGGGGAATTGAGTGACTAAGCGGGGGGTATATGTCTGAAATTGACAATTACATCTTTCGTGAGCACTTTGCTCTTTTTTTAAAAAAGATTGCTTGTCACACTACTTAGAACAAAAATTAAAAGAGTTCAACAAACGGAGGGACGGCATGTTCCTCATATACATTACAATAATTACAAAATCGTTACAAACAATTGTAAAAACTATTCTGGGTTACAAATAATGAATTACATAACTATATATTTATATACGTAACAATGGCATGAAAAAGACAAATCGGTCAATTTCCTTTAAACAAAAAAAAAGTTAAACTAAAGACACAAACGGGTCAATTCAGGTTGAATTTAATTCTCTTTTACAACAAAAAAAGGTTGAATTAAATTCTCTTGAACAACAAAAAAGGTTGAATTCAATTGACTGCATTGAAAACTTGGGACTTGAAAACTAACTTCGACTTAAAAACTAACTTTGACTTGAACTCTCTAACTTCAAATAAAACTCTCTAACTTCGAATAAAACTATGACTTCGAATATAACTCTGACTTCGAATATAACTCTGACTTCGAATATAACTCTGACTTCGAATATAACTGAAGTCTCTGGGGCGGTTGTCCCTCTTGGATGCAACCTTCTGAAACTGAAAACTGATTTGCAACTAAAACTGACTCGAAACTACTTCGAGTATCCTTATAAATCTCTGGGGTTTGGTTGTCCCTCTTGAATGCAACCAACCGAAACTGAAAACTGATTTGAAATTAACTGAAAATGGAAAATGACTGCACTTGATCTCTATTCAAGTGGAGACGATTAACCTCTGTTTTGGTTGACCCTCTTGGTGCAACCTTCTGACTTGAAAAAATGACTTCAAAAAATGACTTCAAAAAATGACTTCAAAATTACTTAAGTATCTCTCTAAATCTCTGGGGTTTGGTTGTCCCTTTTGGTTACAACCAACTGAAACTGTCTGAAAACTGAAAATGGAACTTGAAACTGCTTCAAGTAACTCTATAACTCTATAAACTCTCTATAAACTCTCTAAACTCTCTGTAAACTCTCTGTAAACTCTCTCTCTCTAATTTGCAAGTCAATTCAATTCAGTAATTGAAAAAAATTTGCAAAGAAAAATATAAAATGTAAACAACATTTCACTCTAATGTACACGAAGGTACGATACTATTATGTTTGGTACATAAAATAAAATTATTCTATACTGAATATAACAGTGAAAATAACTCTGAAATTAACTCTCTTGAAATTAACTCTCTTGAAATTAACTCTCTTGAAATTAACTCTCTTTGAAATTAACTCTCTTTGAAATTAACTCTCTTTGAAATTAACTCTCTTTGAAATTAACTCTCTTTGAAATTAACTCTGTGACTCTCTGTGTTACAATTAACTCTGTGTGTTACAATTAACTCTCTGTGTTACAATTAACTCTCTGTGTTACAATTAACTCTCTGTTACAATTACTGTTTCAATAAAAACAAATGTATCACTGGTGTATGGAATGTTCACTGTGTTTCTTGTGAATTCTGACTTGATACTCATTATTAACTGTTAATAATACTGACTTTTCAAGTGTTTATAAATTACTTAAAAAAACAAAATGTACTTAACAAAATTTCTACTGGCAAAATCCTCAGAGACGTGTCCTGAAGACGTCTTCCTGGCTACTTCTTGGATGAAAACTAGGCGTGGAGAACTTGGAGTCGTGACACACCGGTTCAAGGGTGGATGTCACGAACTAGAAGTCGTGACACGCCGGTCAAATGGTTTTATCCTGATGCAGGGTAATTTCTATCTTGGCCAAAGAGTGGCCTCTTCTTAAAATAATCTTCTTCTTAAAGTAATCTTCTTCTTAAAGTAATCTTCTTCTTAAAATAATCTTCTTCTTAAAATAATCTTCTAAGATCCTGGTAAAGGGTCGCCAAATGTTAACCCCCCTTTTATGGCCCTGAGTCGGTTCGGAATCGACGGGGTTCTGGTTAGGAGGCAAGCAACGGATATTTCTTCTATAACATTCTATAATTCTTTTCGGTCGCCTTAAATGGTGGGTCGCCACTCTGTTAAACCCTTGGCTACAGACTCGCCAGACTGTTATGCCAATATCTTCTATGGTGCTTGGGTTGTCTCTTTCTCTCGCTTATGGGTCGAGAATTATTAATTCTTCTCTTGCTATAATACTCTGATACTTTCTCTTATACTAAAATTATCGACTTTTCTGACTAAGTTCTGAAGAGAGCACGGCTCGAAGGGAAAAATAAAAACTTCTTTTACTTTGGTTTACTTCTTAAAAATATACCATGGCTCAGGCCGGAATCTAAAAAATATTAAGGCAAGGGGCCTCTGCCCCCTCCCCGCAGCAAGGCTGCTAAAGGGAGTCCTAATGAAGTGCTATGATGAAGTGCAAATATGAAGTGACTTAATCAAGAAGTCTAATGAAGAAGTGCTGTAATTTTACAAGTACATGTATAATATAAACTTAAATGTTTTGGGGGAGGACAGTTGAAGGTTAAATTTCCCCCCTTTTTTTAAACACATGATCAGATGTTTTGAAAGATTTCAACTAAAAAAAATAAAAATAAAAACTAATTTGTATTTTTCGCCGAGTCTACATTTATGAAGGCGATATCATTTCGTAATAGTACACATAAGTACAAATTAAGTACACGACTGAGTACGTATTAATTTTGGTTCATTACAATTACGATTACAATTATGGATTACTTCACATTCGCTTATGATTGTCCATTACAGTTCTATTAAAGTACATTACGTTATATTAAATTAAAGTATTACAGTTAATTACAATTAAACAGTTACTATAACTTTTTTTTTTTTTTACAGTGTTTCATATTAATAGACAATTTAGATGTTAGAAATATAATACAAAGTACATGGCACATACGAGATAATTTATTTACGAAATAATATGCTATAATATGTTATGAATTTGAAATCAGAGCGAACGGAGATATTTTATCTTTGAGGCGCTCGAATCTGCCAGTCAGCGGAATTCGATCACTTTAACCTCAGTATTTTTGAATATCTTGAGGGTGAACGCACTTGAAAAGAAATAATAAAAAAAGCAATACGAGAACGTATTTGAGCGTTTTCGCACGAATGAGAAAAAAGAATATTTAATAAAATTTATATAGGATAATGATCAAGATAAGATATGGACGTATGGGGGCGGGGTATATGGTCGAATAATAGTTATATTTATACTACATAACATATAAATAATGACTTCTATAGTGTGTTTCGTCCTTAGTATGATGTTAAAGAATTTTCCTACATTGAATACTAGATATATGATGAAGGGAAAATGTGACGTCATAGTTATTGAATTTTTACGTATAGTACAAATCATTATTAGGAAGATTTACAAGAACGAATTAGAGACAAAGAGTGGGTAGTAATGACTAAGAAGTACAACTACGGGTTCCAATCCTGTTACATGCAATGTGTATGCATAATCTAGGGTCGAGGGTGAGATGCAAGACAATTCATAATTAATTATAATAACTTCTATAACAAATGGAAAATGGATACGACTAAACCATAGATATGGTAGATCGTAGGGTTGTGACACGAACAAAAAGGAAGCTACAAGTAAAATTATTATCCAAACTCGCGTTAAGCGATTTTGGTTCTTATGTAAAAATGAATATTGATTATTCATTGTTCATTTTTTACATTGCTCTCCCCTTTTAAAATGATATTTATACAATAATATAATAAAATTAATACAATACAATACAATTGAGAAAATAACATCGTAACTAATTCAAGTTAGGTGACGAATTTTTCTTTACATTACAAGTTTTATACAGAACAAGTGAGTTATTATAATATAAAAGAATTCAAAAATTAATACTTTAATTTAGATAAACAATTAAGTTAGACAAAGAATGATATTGTTAAATTTTTTTTTTTTTTTTTTAAATTGTTTTTTTCTGTGGGGAAAATTACATTCATAATGAATAGGTAACAGGGAAAAACATAAATTTTAAAGTTCATGGATTTTTCGAGGTTACCATGATAGTACAATTCGTAACTAATTTTATTGACTATTGTAGGTAAAAAAATCGAATTATGTAATGGATGATGTATAGACCTGTGGTCAAGTGTGTATTTGGGTGTATTAGGTGCAAAGTGTGTATTTTACAATTTCGAGGGACAGATTAGCTGATAGGATTGTTCAAGTAACTGAATAAATGCATGAGCGAGAATTTCTATAGAGTAAGCAAAAATGCTTAGGACTATATAAATAGCATAGTTAGCACTTACACGCTATGAAATAGTTTATTGTGACATCCAATGATTTTAGCATAAGGTTTGTATATATATATATAGATAGTGCGCATACATGCGTGTGTATGTGTAGGGATTTGGAAGGTTTTTGAATGAACAAAGTTTAAAAATAATGTATAATAATTTAAGATGGGTTTAGGGTTATAAAATCTTTTAAGTTTAAGTCAATTATTGTCATTATTATTATTATTATTATTATTATTATTATTATTATTATAAAATCCTTTAAGTTCAAGGTAGTATTTAAGTATTTAATTAAATTAGTTACACGAATTAAGGTAATAAAAAAAAGACGTACTTAGAAGACCTTACGAGTAATGACTAACTCTCACGGTTTTAAAATTGAATTTTGAAGATGTAATTAAATTCGACTACGACAATTACTCAGTATTAATCGAATTAAAAAAAATATAAAAAATATAAAGTTTGAAAATAGAAATCAATGATAAACTATAATAAACTAAGCATATAATATTCTTAAAAATAAAAAAAACACAACTTAACATAAACGGAGGTTATGTTCCATAGTACTAAAGAGGAATTAACCATGGTTGAACCATTTCTCCGGCTGTCACTGGGTTCAACTGGGGTTGGGGGTATGAAAATAAAATAAACTTAAAAGACAAAGTTTGTAGTACGACATTCGGGGGAATTGAGTGACTAAGCGGGGGGTATATGTCTGAAATTGACAATTACATCTTTCGTGAGCACTTTGCTCTTTTTTTAAAAAAGATTGCTTGTCACACTACTTAGAACAAAAATTAAAAGAGTTCAACAAACGGAGGGACGGCATGTTCCTCATATACATTACAATAATTACCAAAATCGTTACAAACAATTGTAAAAACTATTCTGGGTTACAAATAATGAATTACATAACTATATATTTATATACGTAACAATGGCATGAAAAAGACAAATCGGTCAATTTCCTTTAAACAAAAAAAAAGTTAAACTAAAGACACAAACGGGTCAATTCAGGTTGAATTTAATTCTCTTTTACAACAAAAAAAAGGTTGAATTAAATTCTCTTGAACAACAAAAAAAGGTTGAATTCAATTGACTGCATTGAAAACTTGGGACTTGAAAACTAACTTCGACTTAAAAACTAACTTTGACTTGAACTCTCTAACTTCAAATAAAACTCTCTAACTTCGAATAAAACTATGACTTCGATATAACTCTGACTTCGAATATAACTCTGACTTCGAATATAACTCTGACTTCGAATATAACTGAAGTCTCTGGGGCGGTTGTCCCTCTTGGATGCAACCTTCTGAAACTGAAAACTGATTTGCAACTAAAACTGACTCGAAACTACTTCGAGTATCCTTATAAATCTCTGGGGTTTGGTTGTCCCTCTTGAATGCAACCAACCGAAACTGAAAACTGATTTGAAATTAACTGAAAATGGAAAATGACTGCACTTGATCTCTATTCAAGTGGAGACGATTAACCTCTGTTTTGGTTGACCCTCTTGGTGCAACCTTCTGACTTGAAAAAATGACTTCAAAAAATGACTTCAAAAAATGACTTCAAAATTACTTAAGTATCTCTCTAAATCTCTGGGTTTGGTTGTCCCTTTTGGTTACAACCAACTGAAACTGTCTGAAAACTGAAAATGGAACTTGAAACTGCTTCAAGTAACTCTATAACTCTATAAACTCTCTATAAACTCTCTATAAACTCTCTGTAAACTCTCTGTAAACTCTCTCTCTCTAATTTGCAAGTCAATTCAATTCAGTAATTGAAAAAAATTTGCAAAGAAAAATATAAAATGTAAACATTTCACTCTAATGTACACGAAGGTACGATACTATTATGTTTGGTACATAAAATAAAATTATTCTATACTGAATATAACAGTGAAAATAACTCTGAAATTAACTCTCTTGAAATTAACTCTCTTGAAATTAACTCTCTTGAAATTAACTCTCTTTGAAATTAACTCTCTTTGAAATTAACTCTCTTTGAAATTAACTCTCTTTGAAATTAACTCTCTTTGAAATTAACTCTGTGACTCTCTGTGTTACAATTAACTCTGTGTGTTACAATTAACTCTCTGTGTTACAATTAACTCTCTGTGTTACAATTAACTCTCTGTTACAATTACTGTTTCAATAAAAACAAATGTATCACTGGTGTATGGAATGTTCACTGTGTTTCTTGTGAATTCTGACTTGATACTCATTATTAACTGTTAATAATACTGACTTTTCAAGTGTTTATAATTACTTAAAAAAACAAAATGTACTTAACAAAATTTCTACTGGCAAAATCCTCAGAGACGTGTCCTGAAGACGTCTTCCTGGCTACTTCTTGGATGAAAACTAGGCGTGGAGAACTTGGAGTCGTGACACCCGGTTCAAGGGTGGATGTCACGAACTAGAAGTCGTGACACGCCGGTCAAATGGTTTTATCCTGATGCAGGGTAATTTCTATCTTGGCCAAAGAGTGGCCTCTTTTTAAAATAATCTTCTTCTTAAAGTAATCTTCTTCTTAAAGTAATCTTCTTAAAATAATCTTCTTCTTAAAATAATCTTCTAAGATCCTGGTAAAGGGTCGCCAAATGTTAACCCCCCTTTTATGGCCCTGAGTCGGTTCGGAATCGACGGGGGTTCTGGTTAGGAGGCAAGCAACGGATATTTCTTCTACAACATTCTATAATTCTTTTCGGTCGCCTTAAATGGTGGGTCGCCACTCTGTTAAACCCTTGGCTACAGACTCGCCAGACTGTTATGCCAATATCTTCTATGGTGCTTGGGTTGTCTCTTTCTCTCGCTTATGGGTCGAGAATTATTAATTCTTCTCTTGCTATAATACTCTGATACTTTCTCTTATACTAAAATTATCGACTTTTCTGACTAAGTTCTGAAGAGAGCACGGCTCGAAGGGAAAAAAAAAACTTCTTTTACTTTGGTTTACTTCTTAAAAATATACAGGTACTGCTCTGAATTTACAAGGGTAGAGGTTCGACCTCTTTCGACCATGGCTCAGGCCGGAATCTAAAAAATATTAAGGCAAGGGGCCTCTGCCCCCTCCCCAGCAAGGCTGCTAACAAGGGAGTCCTAATGAAGTGCTATGATGAAGTGCAAATATGAAGTGACTTAATCAAGAAGTCTAATGAAGAAGTGCTGTAATTTTACAAGTACATGTATAATATAAACTTAAATGTTTTGGGGGAGGACAGTTGAAGGTTAAATTTCCCCCTTTTTTTAAACACATGATCAGATGTTTTGAAAGATTTCAACTAAAAAAAATTAAAATAAAAACTAATTTGTATTTTTCGCCGTCTACATTTATGAAGGCGATATCATTTCGTAATAGTACACATAAGTACAAATTAAGTACACGACTGAGTACGTATTAATTTTGGTTCATTACAATTACGATTACAATTATGGATTACTTCACATTCGCTTATGATTGTCCATTACAGTTCTATTAAAGTACATTACGTTATATTAAATTAAAGTATTACAGTTAATTACAATTAAACAGTTACTATAACTTTGTTTTTTTTTTTACAGTGTTTCATATTAATAGACAATTTAGATGTTAGAAATATAATACAAAGTACATGGCACATACGAGATAATTTATTTACGAAATAATATGCTATAATATGTTATGAATTTGAAATCAGAGCGAACGGAGATATTTTATCTTTGAGGCGCTCGAATCTGCCAGTCAGCGGAATTCGATCACTTTAACCTCAGTATTTTTGAATATCTTGAGGGTGAACGCACTTGAAAAGAAATAATAAAAAAAGCAATACGAGAACGTATTTGAGCGTTTTCGCACGAATGAGAAAAAATGAATATTTAATAAAATTTATATAGGATAATGATCAAGATAAGATATGGACGTATGGGGGCGGGTATATGGTCGAATAATAGTTATATTTATACTACATAACATTAAATAATGACTTCTATAGTGTGTTTCGTCCTTAGTATGATGTTAAAGAATTTTCCTACATTGAATACTAGATATATGATGAAGGGAAAATGTGACGTCATAGTTATTGAATTTTTACGTATAGTACAAATCATTATTAGGAAGATTTACAAGAACGAATTAGAGACAAAGAGTGGGTAGTAATGACTAAGAAGTACAACTACGGGTTCCAATCCTGTTACATGCAATGTGTATGCATAATCTAGGGTCGAGGGTGAGATGCAAGACAATTCATAATTAATTATAATAACTTCTATAACAAATGGAAAATGGATACGACTAAACCATAGATATGGTAGATCGTAGGGTTGTGACACGAACAAAAATAGGAAGCTACAAGTAAAATTATTATCCAAACTCGCGTTAAGCGATTTTGGTTCTTATGTAAAAATGAATATTGATTATTCATTGTTCATTTTTTACATTGCTCTCCCCTTTTAAAATGATATTTATACAATAATATAATAAAATTAATACAATACAATACAATTGAGAAAATAACATCGTAACTAATTCAAGTTAGGTGACGAATTTTTCTTTACATTACAAGTTTTATACAGAACAAGTGAGTTATTATATAATATAAAAGAATTCAAAAATTAATACTTTAATTTAGATAAACAATTAAGTTAGACAAAGAATATTGTTAAATTTTTTTTTTTTTTTTTTTAAATTTTTTTTTCTGTGGGGAAAATTACATTCATAATGAATAGGTAACAGGGAAAAACATAAATTTTAAAGTTCATGGATTTTTCGAGGTTACCATGATAGTACAATTCGTAACTAATTTTATTGACTATTGTAGGTAAAAAAATCGAATTATGTAATGGATGATGTATAGACCTGTGGTCAAGTGTGTATTTGGGTGTATTAGGTGCAAAGTGTGTATTTTACAATTTCGAGGACAGATTAGCTGATAGGATTGTTCAAGTAACTGAATAAATGCATGAGCGAGAATTTCTATAGAGTAAGCAAAAATGCTTAGGACTATATAAATAGCATAGTTAGCACTTACACGCTATGAAATAGTTTATTGTGACATCCAATGATTTTAGCATAAGGTTTGTATATATATATATATATATAGTGCGCATACATGCGTGTGTATGTGTAGGGATTTGGAAGGTTTTTGAATGAACAAAGTTTAAAAATAATGTATAATAATTTAAGATGGGTTTAGGGTTATAAAATCTTTTAAGTTTAAGTCAATTATTGTCATTATTATTATTATTATTATTATTATTATTATTATTATTATAAAATCCTTTAAGTTCAAGGTAGTATTTAAGTATTTAATTAAATTAGTTACACGAATTAAGGTAATAAAAAAAGACGTACTTAGAAGACCTTACGAGTAATGACTAACTCTCACGGTTTTAAAATTGAATTTTGAAGATGTAATTAAATTCGACTACGACAATTACTCAGTATTAATCGAATTAAAAAAAATATAAAAAATAAAAGTTTGAAAATAGAAATCAATGATAAACTATAATAAACTAAGCATATAATATTCTTAAAAATAAAAAAAACACTTAACATAAACGGAGGTTATGTTCCATAGTACTAAAGAGGAATTAACCATGGTTGAACCATTTCTCCGGCTGTCACTGGGTTCAACTGGGGTTGGGGTATGAAAATAAAATAAACTTAAAAGACAAAGTTTGTAGTACGACATTCGGGGAATTGAGTGACTAAGCGGGGGGTATAAGTCTGAAATTGACAATTACATCTTTCGTGAGCACTTTGCTCTTTTTTTAAAAAAGATTGCTTGTCACACTACTTAGAACAAAAAATTAAAAGAGTTCAACAAACGGAGGGACGGCATGTTCCTCATATACATTACAATAATTACCAAAATCGTTACAAACAATTGTAAAAACTATTCTGGGTTACAAATAATGAATTACATAATTATATATTTATATACGTAACAATGGCCTGAAAAAGACAAATCGGTCAATTTCCTTTAAACAAAAAAAAAAATTTAACTAAAGACAAACGGGTCAATTCAGGTTGAATTTAATGCTCTTTTACAACAAAAAAAAGGTTGAATTAAATTCTCTTGAACAACAAAAAAAGGTTGAATTCAATTGACTGCATTGAAAACTTGGGACTTGAAAACTAACTTCGACTTAAAAACTAACTTTGACTTGAACTCTCTAACTTCAAATAAAACTCTCTAACTTCGAATAAAACTCTGACTTCGAATATAACTCTGACTTCGAATATAACTCTGACTTCGAATATAACTCTGACTTCGAATATAACTGAAGTCTCTGGGGCGGTTGTCCCTCTTGGATGCAACCTTCTGAAACTGAAAACTGATTTGCAACTAAACTGACTCGAAACTACTTCGAGTATCCTTATAAATCTCTGGGGTTTGGTTGTCCCTCTTGATGCAACCAACCGAAACTGAAAACTGATTTGAAATTAACTGAAAATGGAAAATGACTGCACTTGATCTCTATTCAAGTGGAGACGATTAACCTCTGTTTTGGTTGACCCTCTTGGTGCAACCTTCTGACTTGAAAAACTGACTTCAAAAAATGACTTCAAAAAATGACCAAAAAATGACTTCAAAATTACTTAAGTATCTCTCTAAATCTCTGGGGTTTGGTTGTCCCTTTTGGTTACAACCAACTGAAACTGTCTGAAAACTGAAAATGGAACTTGAAACTGCTTCAAGTAACTCTATAACTCTATAAACTCTCTATAAACTCTCTGTAAACTCTCTGTAAACTCTCTCTCTCTCTTAATTTGCAAGTCAATTCAATTCAGTAATTGAAAAAAATTTGCAAACAAAAATATAAAATGTAAACAACATTTCACTCTAATGTACACGAAGGTACGATACTATTATGTTTGGTACATAAAATAAAATTATTCTATACTGAATATAACAGTGAAAATAACTCTGAAATTAACTCTCTTGAAATTAACTCTCTTGAAATTAACTCTCTTTGAAATTAACTCTCTTTGAAATTAACTCTCTTTGAAATTAACTCTCTTTGAAATTAACTCTCTTTGAAATTAACTCTCTTTGAAATTAACTCTGTGACTCTCTGTTTTACAATTAACTCTGTGTGTTACAATTAACTCTCTGTGTTACAATTAACTCTCTGTTACAATTAATGTTTCAATAAAAACAAATGTATCACTGGTGTATGGAATGTTCACTGTGTTTCTTGTGAATTGTGACTTGATACTCATTATTAACTGTTAATAATACTGACTTTTCAAGTGTTTATAAATTACTTAAAAAAACAAAATGTACTTAACAAAATTTCTACTGGCAAAATCCTCAGAGACGTGTCCTGAAGACGTCTTCCTGGCTACTTCTTGGATGAAAACTAGGCGTGGAGAACTTGGAGTCGTGACACACCGGTTCAAGGGTGGATGTCACGAACTAGAAGTCGTGACACGCCGGTCAAATGGTTTTATCCTGATGCAGGGTAATTTCTATCTTGGCCAAAGAGTGGCCTCTTCTTAAAATAATCTTCTTCTTAAAGTAATCTTCTTCTTAAAGTAATCTTCTTCTTAAAATAATCTTCTTCTTAAAATAATCTTCTAAGATCCTGGTAAAGGGTCGCCAAATGTTAACCCCCCTTTTATGGCCCTGAGTCGGTCGGAATCGACGGGGGTTCTGGTTAGGAGGCAAGCAACGGATATTTCTTCTATAACATTCTATAATTCTTTTCGGTCGCCTTAAATGGTGGGTCGCCACTCTGTTAAACCTTGGCTACAGACTCGCCAGACTGTTATGCCAATATCTCTATGGTGCTTGTTATCTCTTTCTCTCGCTTATGGGTCGAGAATTATTAATTCTTCTCTTGCTATAATACTCTGATACTTTCTCTTATCTAAAATTATCGACTTTTCTGACTAAGTTCTGAAGAGAGCACGGCTCGAAGGGAAAAATAAAAACTTTTTTACTATGGTTTGTTTCTTAAAAATACAGGTACTGCTCTGAATTTACATGGGTAGAGGTTCGGCCTCTTTCGACCATGGCTCAGGCCGGAATCTAAAAAATATTAAGGCAAGGGGCCTCGCCCCCTCCCAGCAGCAGGCTGCTAACAAGGGAGTCCTAATGAAGTGCTATGATGAAGTGCAAATATGAAGTGACTTAATCAAGAAGTCTAATGAAGAAGTGCTGTAATTTTACAAGTACATGTATAATATAAACTTAAATGTTTTGGGGAGGACAGTTGAAGGTTAAATTTCCCCCATTTTTTTAAACACATGATCAGATGTTTGAAAGATTTCAACTAAAAAAATAAAATAAAAATAATTTGTTTTTCGCCGAGTCTACATTTATGAAGGCGATATCATTTCGTAATAGTACACATAAGTACAAATTAAGTACACGACTGATACGTATTAATTTTGGTTCAATTACAATTACGATTACAATTATGGATTACTTCACATTCGCTTATGATTGTCCTTATAGTTCTATTAAAGTACATTACGTTATTTAAATTAAAGTATTACAGTTAATTACAATTAAACAGTTACTATAACTTTGTTTTTTTTTTTACAGTGTTTCATATTAATAGACAATTTAGATGTTAGAAATATAATACAAAGTACATGGCACATACGAGATAATTTATTTACGAATAAATATGCTATAATATGTTATGAATTTGAAATCAGAGCGAACGGAGATATTTTATCTTTGAGGCGCTCGAATCTGCCAGTCAGCGGAATTCGATCACTTTAACCTCAGTATTTTTGAATATCTTGAGGGGTGAACGCGCTTGAAAAGAAATAATAAAAAAAGCAATACGAGAACGTATTTGAGCGTTTTCGCACGAATGAAAAAAATGAATATTTAATAAAATTTATATAGGATAATGATCAAGATAATATATGGACGTATGGGGGCGGGGTATATGGTCGAATAATAGTTATATTTATACTACATAACATATAAATAATGACTTCTATAGTGTGTTTCGTCCTTAGTATGATGTTAAGAATTTTCCTACATTGAATACTAGATATAGATGAAGGGAAAATGTGACGTCATAGTTATGAATTTTTACGTATAGTA
>JAJOZX010021459.1:15000-19552 GCA_023014485.1 Bathynomus jamesi | reverse complement strand
GTTTTTCGAAGAAAGGTTCAAAACAACTACTTTGAGCTTGCTCTTTTACTCCACTGACTATCTCGAATGAGACTTTTAATTTTTCGATCCAAAATGTTACGAAGTGAAGTAGTTCTCCGACGCCAACTCGTTGTAAATTTCATGAAACAAAGGTTTGGATCCACGGTTGGGGAATAACTGTTACACAATTATGTTTGGCGAGTTTAAATTTTTGAAGGCGGACCACTCATTTTGTCTGGTGACTTCAATATGTTTCTTTAAAATTAATCTGCTGAAGTTGTTGAACGGATGGTCGTCAATTTGTCTGAGGCGAATCGGAAGCAGGGATTTGGGAAGAACTTGCCTCCCCAGACACTTAGTAAGAAACTTCCGTCGGATACGAATTGCATGCCCCTTCATAATGTAAAGAAACACGGACACAAACGGAGACAAGAGAGGGAACAGCAAGCCGAAGGAACGCGTGGTGTTCATTATATGAAAATTATTTCACGAAAGTAACACGTGAAAAAATATTTATGATAAATAAAACCACGAAGGAAAGGGAAACACAAAATGGTGCTCAAGCGCTTTCGTCTAATGACTCCTCAGGAACACTGAAGTACATAAAAAGGTTAAGCCTATATATAGGTACAGAAAGAAAAAAAGAAAAAAATAAATAACATACATAACACACACACAATATATATATATATATACACATACATATCTATATATACAAATAAATACATACATACATACATACAATATATACAATAAACAGAGAAGTAAAAATAAAAAATTAAAATTAAAACCTTAAAGGATTACCAGTGAGGCGTACAGATTTGTAAGGAAAAATATCGATTTTTAGCACAAGATCAAATGGATTATAAAAATACAAATTTATACTGGAACTCTGCCCGGGTTTTAACACACTGCTGCCTTTGGTCAGGTTTCGATATATATAAAAAAAAAAAAAATGCAAATTAAAAATTAATCGATTTTTAGCACAAGATCAAATGGATTATAAAAATACAAATTTATACTGGAACTCTGCCCGGTTTTTAACACACTGCTGCCTATGGTCAGGTTTCGATATATATAAAAAAATAAAATGCAAATTAAAAGTTAATAAAGTAGAAGACAGTTTACCAAAGATTTAATGTTTTACCCTTCTTATCTAAATCTGTTTTAAAGGAATTCAAAATAACAGGATCGAGTTGAAAAAGACCTTTGCTTATGTTGAAGTTATTTGAAAGTTGGATAATGGACTAGACTCAAGAATATTTCTATTAACAATGTTGCTTGAATGGAATAAAACTGAAGCATATTCCAATCAATACAGTGGGCTAACTCTGACAAATGGACAAAAAGGGCACTGGACAACTGTCCTGTTCTAACGGAATATTGATGCTGTTTTATACGTGTGTGCAAATCCTTTCCCGTCTGACCTATGTAAAAGGAATCACATTGTTTACAACCAATTTTATAGATAATTCCTGAATTATTGGTAGGGCTATTTTTTACTATGATATTTTTCACAATATTGTTATAATGAAAATAGTACATTAATATCCAAAAGTTTAAGTACATTAGCAATGCCTAAAAAGCCCGGGAAAAATGGAAGTACTAAAATATTTTTTGACAAAGTACGAGTGTTAATATTGACACGATAGAAAGTTCGTTTTGCCTTGTTGAGACAAGATTCCATAAACGCAGATGGATAACACAAATCAATTCCAATACCGTTGATTTTTTCCAATTCGGCATCGATGTATTCCGGACTGGCGATCCTAAGGGCGCGGAGAAACATTGATGAAATATGGCCTTCTTAGTGGGGGTATCATGTCCCGAGTAAAAGTGTACGTAGGACAAATTGTTTGTCGTTTTCCGATAGATACTAAACTTAAAACCTGGGCTTTCCCTATGTACACGCACATCCAAAAATGGGATTGAATTGTCTTGCTCAACTTCTAAAGTAAACTTAATGGAGGGGACTTGATCATTTAACTGAAGGAGGAAGCTATCCAGGTCACGATTCATGGGCCAGATACACAAAATATCGTCGACGTACCGCAACCAAGGGATGCCACCCCAGGATTCTCGGAATATAGTAATTTCGAAAAACTCCATATAAATATTGGAGAGGAGGGGCGATAAGGGGTTGCCCATAGCCATCCCAAAAACTTGTTGATAATATCGTTATTGAAAGTGAATTTACAGTCTTTTGATGCAAAGCTTAATGAGTTCCAAAACAATGTGTGAAGGTAGTGGCAGGTCATACTTATGTAATTCTTGGGAGAGAAAGTCAAGCATATCGTCAATCGGCACTTTTTAAACAATGAACAAACATCAAAACTGATGAATTTATCGTTAGTTTCAGTACGTGCATTATTCATTTTTCCGTAAGATCCATGGAATTTTTTACATGTGAATCAGAGATAGTTCCGAGAATGGGGGACAAGACTTTGACAAGCCATTTGGAGAGTTATAAGTAATAGAGCCAGCCGAGCTAATAATAGGGCGCATAGGGTTACCAGGTTTGTGGGTTTTAATAAGACCGTAAAGTAGGGCAGAGCAGGTGAAGTGGACATGAAAAGCGTAATTAAGTCCTTATGATCTTTGAGAAGGCGTTTCAAGCCACTATTAAATGATTTGATGACGTCATCCTGCGGGTTCTTCCTAAGTTTGGTGTATGTGGCGGGGTCCTGGAGAAGCTCGTTCATCTTTCCGATGTAGTCCACTTTGTCCATAATAACTATGGTGTTAGCCTTGTCTGCTTTAGTAATATGGAGCTCCCCATCTTTTTTTAATTGTGAGAGGCTATTGCGAAAACGTTTAGGAAAGTTATCTTCTCCAGGACCCCGCCACATACACCAAACTTAGGAAGAACCCGCAGGATGACGTCATCAAATCATTTAATAGTGGCTTGAAACGCCTTCTCAAAGATCATAAGAACTTAATTCCGCTTTTCATGTCCACTTCACCTGCTCTGCCCTACCTTTACGGTCTTATTAAAACCCACAAACCTGGTAACCCTATGCGCCCTATTATTAGCTCGGTGGGCTCTATTACTTATAAACTCTCCAAATGGCTTGTCAAAGTCTTGTCCCCCATTCTCGGAACTATCTCTGATTCACATGTAAAAAATTCCATGGATCTTACGGAAAAATTGAATAATGCACGTACTGAAACTAACGATAAATTGATTAGTTTTGATGTTTGTTCATTGTTTACAAAAGTGCCGATTGACGATATGCTTGACTTTCTCTCCCAAGAATTACATAAGTATGACCTGCCACTACCTTCACACATTGTTTTGGAACTCATTAAGCTTTGCATCAAAGACTGTAAATTCACTTTCAATAACGAGTATTATCAACAAGTTTTTGGGATGGCTATGGGCAACCCCTTATCGCCCCTCCTCTCCAATATTTATATGGAGTTTTTCGAAATTACCTATATTCCGAGAATCCTGGGGGTTGGCATCCCTTGGTTGCGGTACGTCGACGATATTTTGTGTATCTGGCCCATGAATCGTGACCTGGATAGCTTCCTCCTTCAGTTAAATGATCAAGTCCCCTCCATTAAGTTTACTTTAGAAGTTGAGCAAGACAATTCAATCCCATTTTTGGATGTGCGTGTACATAGGGAAAGCCCAGGTTTTAAGTTTAGTATCTATCGGAAAACGACAAACAATTTGTCCTACGTACACTTTTACTCGGGACATGATACCCCCACTAAGAAGGCCATATTTTCATCAATGTTTCTCCGCGCCCTTAGGATCGCCAGTCCGGAATACATCGATGCCGAATTGGAAAAAATCAACGGTATTGGAAGTGATTTGTGTTATCCATCTGCGTTTATGGAATCTTGTCTCAACAAGGCAAAACGAACTTTCTATCGTGTCAATATTAACACTCGTACTTTGTCAAAAAATATTTTAGTACTTCCATTTTTCCCGGGCTTTTTAGGCATTGCTAATGTACTTAAACTTTTGGATATTAATGTAGTATTTTCATATAACAATATTGTGAAAAATATCATAGTAAAAAATAGCCCTACCAATAATTCAGGCATTATCTATAAAATTGGTTGTAAACAATGTGATTCCTTTTACATAGGTCAGACGGGAAAGGATTTGCACACACGTATAAAACAGCATCAATATTCCGTTAGAACAGGACAGTTGTCCAGTGCCCTTTTTGTCCATTTGTCAGAGTTAGCCCACTGTATTGATTGGAATAATGCTTCAGTTTTATTCCATTCAAGCAACATTGTTAATAGAAATATTCTTGAGTCTGCCATTATCCAACTTTCAAATAACTTCAACATAAGCAAAGGTCTTTTTCAACTCGATCCTGTTATTTGAATTCCTTTAAAACAGATTTAGATAAGAAGGGTAAAACATTAAATCTTTGGTAAACTTGTCTTCTACTTTATTAACTTTTAATTTGCATTTTATTTTTTTATATATATCGAAACCTGACCATAGGCAGCAGTGTGTTAAAACCCGGACAGAGTTCCAGTATAAATTTGTATTTTTATAATCCATTTGATCTTGTGCTAAAAATCG
>JAJOZX010021459.1:0-10000 GCA_023014485.1 Bathynomus jamesi | reverse complement strand
AACTTCTGTCAGGAACCGCGCTGGCACAAACAAATGCCATCATAGATTGCCTGAATGAATGGGGAGTGACCGATCATGTCAAATCTATGTGTTTCGACACAACCGCGACAAACACAGGCCACCGTGGAGGAACTTGTGTTCTTCTGGAAGAAAAAGTTGGACGTGACCTGTTACACTGCGCGTGCAGACACCATGTACTGGAGTTGGTGCTACACGCGGCATTCGCAGCATCGCTAGATTCAGTATCTACCGGTCCAGAAATTCTGCTTTTCAAGCGCTTCCATGATTATTGGACCCGCATTGACCAGCAACAGTTCCAAACTGCGGACACAGATGCGTTCACCAAAGCAGCTATTTTTAAGCATAGAACGGAGCTCATTGAGTTTGCAAAATCACAAGCACTTCAAGTTCGTGATGACTATCAGGAATTCCTCGATCTTTCCGTCATCTTTCTTGGAGGAGTTCCATACAAGGGACTAAACTTCCGCGCCCCTGGTGCTATGCACCGGGCGAGATGGATGGCTAAGGGGCTCTATGCCATCAAGATCTGGCTCTTCCGAAGACAGTTTAAACTGACGAACACTGAGGAACGCGGAATTCGAGATATCTGCCTCTTTTCTGTTCTAGTTTACATGAAAGCGTGGGCAACAGCTCATCTGTCCATCGAAGCTCCGCTGAATGATTGGGAATTGATGAGGACGCTCCTTCGATACCCGCACAAGAAGATCTCTGATGGTACCACCAAGAAGCTGTCTGCGCACCTGTGGTACCATTCGGAGGAGGCAGTGGGTCTGGCGTTCTTTGATGAGAGGATATCGATGGAAGTGAAGTGCAGCATGGTTGCAGCGTTAGATCAAGAAGCCCCTCACATGCCGCCAAAACGACCTTTGGTTCTTGATACTATGTTCCTCAGTGACAGCAAAGGACTGGAGCAACTGATCACAAAGAACACCCGAGGATTCTTCTCAAAACTTCAGTTGCCAGAATGCTTTCTGCTCCACCATCCCAGTTCATGGACGTCAAACTCTGAATACGTGCAAGCTCGGGATGTGGTCTCCAAACTTGCAATGGTGAACGACAGAGCAGAACGGGCCGTGGCTCTGGTGAAGGAGCTGAACGGAAAGTTGACAGTGAAAGAAGAACAGCTCCAGTTCATCGTTCAAGTTGTCACTGACCACAGAAAGCAACACCCAGCTCCGAACAAATCAGCATTAGTGAAGACGCGAAAGAACTAATCACTGATCAGCGTATGAGCACCAATTATTCTGCTACTGTATATGTATTTTATTTCTCAAAGTTTTGCTTTTGTTGCTTCTCCATTTTGTACCATTATTCGCCAAATTATGTCTTCTATTTTGATTATATAATAAACTGTTTGTATTCTTTGCGTTTTTAAGTGTCTTACTTTCGTTGTTTCACCAAATTGCCTTGTTTTTTATTATCTGGTTCGGCCCAAGCTGTGAACACTGAACAGCTTGTTGACGTCAACAAATGGGTCTTGTTTTCAGTGACGAGGGCGACCTTTAAATGATGACCAATCAGGACCAAATTTCTCTTCCGTATGTTTTACACCAAATGGAACAATTTTAGGGGGTGTCATAGGAAAATATCCGTCGTTTAATTTTCCCCCTATTACCTAGTGACACCCTAATATATATATATATGATGAATAAAACCACGAAGGAAAGGAAACACAAAATGGTACTCAAGCGCTTTCGTCTAATGACATCCTCAGGAACACTGAAGTACATAAAAAGGTTAAGCCTATATATAGGTTACAGAAAGAAAAAAAGAAAAAATAAATAACATACATACACACACACATACATACATATCTATATATACAAATACATACATACATACATACATACATATATATACAATAAACAGAGAAGTAAAAATAATAAAAAATTAAAAATTAAAACCTTAAAGGATTACCAGTGAGGCGTACAGATTGTAAGGAAAAATATCGATTTTTAGCACAAGATCAAATGGATTATAAAAATACAAATTTATACTGAACTCTGCCGGGGTTTAACACAATGCTGCCTATGGTCAGGTTTCGATATATATAAAAAAAATAAAATGCAAATTAAAAGTTAATCGATTTTTAGCACAAGATCAAATGGATTATAAAAATACAAATTTATACTGGAACTCTGTCCGGGTTTTAACACTGCTGCCTATGGTCAGGTTTCGATATATATAAAAAAATAAAATGCAAATTAAAAGTTAATAAAGTAGAAGACAAGTTTACCAAAGATTTAATGTTTTACCCTTCTTATCTAAATCTGTTTTAAAGGAATTCAACATAACAGGATCGAGTTGAAAAAGACCTTTGCTTATGTTGAAGTTATTTGAAAGTTGGATAATGGCAGACTCAAGAATATTTCTATTAACAATGTTGCTTGAATGGAATAAAACTGAAGCATTATTCCAATCAATACAGTGGGCTAACTCTGACAAATGGACAAAAAGGGCACTGGACAACTGTCCTGTTCTAACGGAATATTGATGCTGTTTTATACGTGTGTGCAAATCCTTTCCCGTCTGACCTATGTAAAAGGAATCACATTGTTTACAACCAATTTTATAGATAATGCCTGAATTATTGGTAGGGCTATTTTTTACTATGATATTTTTCACAATATTGTTATATGAAAATACTACATTAATATCCAAAAGTTTAAGTACATTAGCAATGCCTAAAAAGCCCGGGAAAAATGGAAGTACTAAAATATTTTTTGACAAAGTACGAGTGTTAATATTGACACGATAGAAAGTTCGTTTTGCCTTGTTGAGACAAGATTCCATAAACGCAGATGGATAACACAAATCACTTCCAATACCGTTGATTTTTTCCAATTCGGCATCGATGTATTCCGGACTGGCGATCCTAAGGGCGCGGAGAAACATTGATGAAAATATGGCCTTCTTAGTGGGGGTATCATGTCCCGAGTAAAAGTGTACGTAGGACAAATTGTTTGTCGTTTTCCGATAGATACTAAACTTAAAACCTGGGCTTTCCCTATGTACACGCACATCCAAAAATGGGATTGAATTGTCTTGCTCAACTTCTAAAGTAAACTTAATGGAGGGGACTTGATCATTTAACTGAAGGAGGAAGCTATCCAGGTCACGATTCATGGGCCAGATACACAAAATATCGTCGACGTACCGCAACCAAGGGATGCCAACCCCCAGGATTCTCGGAATATAGGTAATTTCGAAAAACTCCATATAAATATTGGAGAGGAGGGGCGATAAGGGGTTGCCCATAGCCATCCCAAAAACTTGTTGATAATACTCGTTATTGAAAGTGAATTTACAGTCTTTGATGCAAAGCTTAATGAGTTCCAAAACAATGTGTGAAGGTAGTGGCAGGTCATACTTATGTAATTCTTGGGAGAGAAAGTCAAGCATATCGTCAATCGGCACTTTTGTAAACAATGAACAAACATCAAAACTAATCAATTTATCGTTAGTTTCAGTACGTGCATTATTCAATTTTTCCGTAAGATCCATGGAATTTTTTACATGTGAATCAGAGATAGTTCCGAGAATGGGGGACAAGACTTTGACAAGCCATTTGGAGAGTTTATAAGTAATAGAGCCACCGAGCTAATAATAGGGCGCATAGGGTTACCAGGTTTGTGGGTTTTAATAAGACCGTAAAGGTAGGGCAGAGCAGGTGAAGTGGACATGAAAAGCGGAATTAAGTTCTTATGATCTTTGAGAAGGCGTTTCAAGCCACTATTAAATGATTTGATGACGTCATCCTGCGGGTTCTTCCTAAGTTTGGTGTATGTGGCGGGGTCCTGGAGAAGCTCGTTCATCTTTCCGATGTAGTCCACTTTGTCCATAATAACTATGGTGTTAGCCTTGTCTGCTTTAGTAATATGGAGCTCCCCATCTTTTTTTAATTGTGAGAGGCTATTGCGAAAACGTTTAGGAAAGTTATCTTCGTAATTACCATTCGCCGCACTATAAACGAGGCCTTTAACTATGTTAAACAAATACTGAGGGAGATTACACTGTTTTTCAAAACACGCGAGACTGTAACAAATTTGTAAAGCCGAAGGTTTTTTAACAATAAAAAAGGACATACCATATCCAAGGGCACTTTTTGCATCGTCACTAATGTTTTTCGAAGAAAGGTTCAAAACACACTTTGAGCTTGCTTTTTTACTCCACTGACTATCTCGAATGAGACTTTTAATTTTTCGATCCAAAATGTTACGAAGTGAAGTAGTTCTCCGACGCAACTCGTTGTAAATTTCATCAAACAAAGGTTGGATCCACGGTTGGGGAATAACGGTTACAAAATTATGTTTGGCGATGTTTAAATTTTTGAAGGCGGACCACTCATTTTGTCTGGTGACTTCAATATGTTTCTTTAAAATTAATCTGCTGAAGTTGTTGAACGGATGGTCGTCAATTTGTCTGAGGCGAATCGGAAGCAGGGATTTGGGAAGAACTTGCTCCTCCAGACACTTAGTAAGAAACTTCCGTCGGATACGAATTGCATGCCCCTTCATTAATGTAGAAGAAAACACGGACACAAACGGAGACAAGAGAGGGAACAGCAGCCGACGCTACCTTATACGGTCTTATTAAAACCCACAAACCTGGTAACCCTATGCGCCCTATTATTAGCTCGGTGGGCTCTATTACTTATAAACTCTCCAAATGGCTTGTCAAAGTCTTGTCCCCCATTCTCGGAACTATCTCTGATTCACATGTAAAAAATTCCATGGATCTTACGGAAAAATTGAATAATGCACGTACTGAAACTAACGATAAATTGATCAGTTTTGATGTTTGTTCATTGTTTACAAAAGTGCCGATTGACGATATGCTTGACTTTCTCTCCCAAGAATTACATAAGTATGACCTGCCACTACCTTCACACATTGTTTTGGAACTCATTAAGCTTTGCATCAAAGACTGTAAATTCACTTTCAATAACGAGTATTATCAACAAGTTTTTGGGATGGCTATGGGCAACCCCTTATCGCCCCTCCTCTCCAATATTTATATGGAGTTTTTCGAAATTACCTATATTCCGAGAATCCTGGGGGTTGGCATCCCTTGGTTGCGGTACGTCGACGATATTTTGTGTATCTGGCCCATGAATCGTGACCTGGATAGCTTCCTCCTTCAGTTAAATGATCAAGTCCCCTCCATTAAGTTTACTTTAGAAGTTGAGCAAGACAATTCAATCCCATTTTTGGATGTGCGTGTACATAGGGAAAGCCCAGGTTTTAAGTTTAGTATCTATCGGAAAACGACAAACAATTTGTCCTACGTACACTTTTACTCGGGACATGATACCCCCACTAAGAAGGCCATATTTTCATCAATGTTTCTCCGCGCCCTTAGGATCGCCAGTCCGGAATACATCGATGCCGAATTGGAAAAAATCAACGGTATTGGAAGTGATTTGTGTTATCCATCTGCGTTTATGGAATCTTGTCTCAACAAGGCAAAACGAACTTTCTATCGTGTCAATATTAACACTCGTACTTTGTCAAAAAATATTTTAGTACTTCCATTTTTCCCGGGCTTTTTAGGCATTGCTAATGTACTTAAACTTTTGGATATTAATGTAGTATTTTCATATAACAATATTGTGAAAAATATCATAGTAAAAAATAGCCCTACCAATAATTCAGGCATTATCTATAAAATTGGTTGTAAACAATGTGATTCCTTTTACATAGGTCAGACGGGAAAGGATTTGCACACACGTATAAAACAGCATCAATATTCCGTTAGAACAGGACAGTTGTCCAGTGCCTTTTTGTCCATTTGTCAGAGTTAGCCCACTGTATTGATTGGAATAATGCTTCAGTTTTATTCCATTCAAGCAACATTGTTAATAGAAATATTCTTGAGTCTGCCATTATCCAACTTTCAAATAACTTCAACATAAGCAAAGGTCTTTTTCAACTCGATCCTGTTATGTTGAATTCCTTTAAAACAGATTTAGATAAGAAGGGTAAAACATTAAATCTTTGGTAAACTTGTCTTCTACTTTATTAACTTTTAATTTGCATTTTATTTTTTATATATATCGAAACCTGACCATAGGCAGCAGTGTTTAAAACCCGGGCAGAGTTCCAGTATAAATTTGTATTTTTATAATCCATTTGATCTTGTGCTAAAAATCGATTAACTTTTAATTTGCATTTTATTTTTTTTATATATCGAAACCTGACCATAGGCAGCATTGTGTTAAAACCCGGGCAGAGTTCCAGTATAAATTTGTATTTTTATAATCCATTTGATCTTGTGCTAAAAATCGATATTTTTCCTTACAAATCTGTACGCCTCACTGGTAATCCTTTAAGGTTTTAATTTTTTATTTTTATTTTTACTTCTCTGTTTATTGTATATATATGTATGTATGTATGTATGTATGTATGTATTTGTATATATAGATATGTATATATATATATATATATATATATATGTGTGTGTGTGTGTATGTATGTTATTTATTTTTTCTTTTTTTCTTTCTGTAACCTATATATAGGCTTAACCTTTTTATGTACTTCAGTGTTCCTGAGGATGTCATTAGACGAAAGCGCTTGAGCACCATTTTGTGTTTCCTTTCCTTCGTGGTTTTATTCATCATAAATATTTTTCACGTGTTACCTTCGTGAAATAATTTTCATATATATATATATATATATATATATATATATATATATATATATATATTTTGTCGAGTGCTATCAATTGAATAAGTGGTTTTCGTTGAAGTGTTTTAAAAAAAAAAAGTGTTCCGTGCATTCTTAACTAAATTACTTCGTGCTACTAATCATTCATTAACGAATATATTTCATTTATTGACGTTATTCAGTACTATATTATTTGATCAAACCAAGGCTACTGAACGTGGCTTGCCTTCTTTCGTTTTCAAATCAATCAGAAAACGTGCAGTCATAAGGTTCAAATTCCCTTGTTTGTTTTTGTTGTTTTTCAAATCTATCAGAAACGTGGTTTTTTAAGGTTCAGAGTTCCTTCACACACTACCTGACCTCGAAAAGGGTCACCTACCGTGGGAAAAAAAGGATTAAGTCAGCGACCAGATAAGTTCCATTTAATACTTTTACTTTAACATTTCTTTCGTCGGTAGCTTAATTCTATATTAATTTAGTAATAAATTTGTGTTACAAGATCCTGTTTCTTCTGCTTTCAAGAACGCGGTGGACCTACGTACGTTTAATTTATTAATTTCTAAACGCTCGTTTTTTGTTTTTTCTTTTTGTTTTTTGTTATTCAACTAATTAAAAGCATGGCACCCCCGTCAAGTACTTGCAGTCGCTGTGAAGGGAAATTTGCTGCTTACGCGTTTACAATGGCTAATAATAATGATCAGTTAGTTTGCAGGTGGTGCTCAAGCATTGAAGTGCTGAGGAACGAATTAGACCGTGAGAGGCAGGCCAGGGTGAGACTTGAAGAAAGCGTGATGCTCCTGACGGCAAAATTAGAATCCCTTGAGACTCCAGTTACGATCCCTCCTGCCTCAGTTTGTTTCAGTAATATAAATAGTACTAATAGCCCGCCCTCTTCCCCTAGTTCCCAACCCTTCGTTCGAGTGCGAAATGGAGCCCCATTGAGAAAAGCAAAGCCTTGTCTACCAGTAATAACAAGCAATAAGTTTTCTGTTTTAGGGTTCGAAGATACTGATGAACCGGAAATACGACTCGTTGGTGATTCCATTGTTCGAGGGCAGCTCGAGGAATTCTGTGGGAGAAACCCTCGTCGTAGGCGCCGTTACTGCTACCCTAGTGCAAGGGTGAGGATATAACTAATAATGTTGACCATTTTACAGACAGTACCGCCGAGGACACAACGTATGTTATTCATGTCGGTACTAATAACGTTTTAAATTCTAGATCGGAAGAACTGCTGGCTAGGTACAGGGACTTATTAGAGCGATTAAAGGAGAAAACTAATAAGATTGTTTTAACAGGTATACTTCCTCGAATTATCCACGAAGCGATTTCTACAGCAAGGCGACCTATATTAACAATAACCTAAAGTCTCTTTGCCACAGGAAGGAGTGCATTTTGCTAATTTTTGGAACAGTTTCTACGGCAGGAGGGACTTGTTCCTCGAAGATGGACTTCATCTTAATGAAGTTTAGAGCTGCGCGTTTTAGGAAGACTATTTCATAATACTGTCTCTTCTTTTCAGGCTGCCGTAACCCGAACGGTCCCAGCGTAAATTCGACAAATTTCCCCCGCGCTCGCGAAGGTGTCGCAATTACAAACAATTTGAAGGTTCTATCCTTAAATGCTCGTAGCCTACGAAATAAAATAACGAATTTTTTCTTTAATTGCTTGTAAAGACTATGATTTAATTGCGATAATGAATCGTGGCTTAGCACTGAAACACGTGACTTTGTAGGGAGTATCAAATTAAAGGTTATAGACTTTTGTTAAAAACAGAATAGGTAGGCGAGGAGGCGGTGTTATGTTGTATATCAAAGATAATATTGCGAACGTTATAGAAGTAAAGCACTCAATTCCAGAACCGATAGATTCGACTATAGCAGAACTTAAATTGAACGATTTCAAACTTCTTGTTGCGGTTATATATAGGCCCCAAAATCAAACAGCTGCTACGGACGAAGCGTTATATCGTGAACTAAAGAGAATAATCGGTAGTGAGCAGGCTTTAGTTATGGGTGACTTTAATTGCGCCAACGTGAATTACGATACAATGCAGGGAGACCGGAAGGTAATCGTTTAGTTAATTTTCTCGAGGATAGTTTTTTTATTCAAAAGGTTGGGGAACCTACGTGGTTGGACAGTATTTTAGATTTAGTAATAACTACGGATGATAGGCTAATTACTGATCTTCAAGTAATAGAACCGTTGAGCAATAGCGATCACAATATGGTAGAGTTTGTCCTCTCAGTAAGTCACTCGAAGTCAACTAACTCGACTAAAATTCCTAACTTCCAGCACGCAGACTTTAGTAAATTTCGAAATAAATTTTCATCACACGTCCAATTGGGAAAACGTAATGGGGAACTCCAACGCAAAAACTAATGTGGGAATCGTTCGTAACGGTATTTAGGACTATAAATGAGGAATGTGTACAGTACAAAATTAAGCGTGCGAAAGTAAACAACAAGCCCTTGTGGTTTACTTGTAGAGTAGGAGACATTATAAAGAGTAGAGATAGGGCTTATAGGCTATATAAGTGCGATAAAGATAATCTGTTGTTACGAAACAACTACATATCTCTAAGGCGTGAAGCTAAAAGTGTAATAAAAAAGTCAAACGCGAATTTGAAATCTCCATAGCTCGTGACGTAAAGAAACCCCCAAGCGATTCTTTCAATACGTCAATAATAGAAATCCAGTAAAAGTGTCTTAGGTCCATTAAAAAATGTAAATGGAGATCAAGTCTCTGAAAACAAGGAAATGGCTACCTTGCTAAACGAATTTTTTTACGTCAGTTTTTACTATAGAAGATGTAACGAATATCCCTACGGTCATAGACATAATACCTTTTGATAATGGTAATATTTTGGATAATATTGTCGTTAGTGAAGGGGAAGTTAATGCGCTATATTGATAAAATGAAAACGCGTAAATCACCGGGTCCGGATTCCATATATCCCATACAACTAAAAGAATTAAAAAGATAGCATTGTGTGCCGCTAACAAAGATTTTTAATGCGTCTATTTCTGAGGGTGCGTACCAGATAATTTCAAGTTAGCGAACGTAACACCTATCTTTAAGAAAGCCGATAAAGGTGCGGCGGGAAATTATAGCCAATCAGTTTAACGTCTGTTGTAGGTAAGCTTTTGGAATCAATAAGTAGGGATCGTATAGTCGAACACTTAGAATACCATAAACTTGTTAGAAATACGCAGCACGGATTTAGGCGAAACAAATCTTGCTTAACTAATCTTTTAGAATTTTTCCAAAGCGTGGTTGACGTTTACGATAGACATCGGGCGGTTGATGTAGTG
>JAJOZX010021458.1:0-21852 GCA_023014485.1 Bathynomus jamesi | reverse complement strand
TATTTTTTAAATTTCTCTTAATTTTCTGTTAAACATTTATTAACATCCTCCAATGGGTCTCTATTTAGAGGTTTGTACGTGTCACGATCACTCAATAATGTATTCATAATGTATTATAATACCTACTATTCTTGGCTTTCTTAATTAAGACAGTTATCTAAAAATGAAATAGGATAACATATAATTTAGTACCAATATTCATGATATTGCATAACTCGGAATCTAAAAAAATTCAGGACTGACAACTCTCAATGCTCGAAGAAACATAGCAGCATAGAAAATAGAGGATTTAATAGAAGGATGATGGTCAGAATAGAAATGCACATAAGAGTTATTATTAGTAGTAGGCTTACGGTAGACTTCATATTTGAAACTGATTAGAGCAGCATCTCCAAATTTTTAGATCAAGAAAAGATAGGCTTCCATCATTTTCTTTTTCAACTGTAACTTAATAATAGATGGGACTAAATTGTTGAGCCTACCAAGAAATAAGTCCACATCCAAATTATTAGGCCAAAGGCATAAAAAAAATATCATCTATATACCTGTACCAAACCAGGTTAAAATTAAAAATCGTAGGCAAAATTCTACTTTCAAAAAATTCCATATTAATTAAATTAGCAGTATAGTGAAAGGGGATTTCCATAGCCAATCCAAACGACATAGCATAAAACTTATTTTCAAACTGAAATTTACAATCTTTGACACAAAGCTTAATTAACTCAATAAGAGTGTTGTGTTGAACAGGGAAAGAAGTATTCAGAGATCTTATAATCTTTTAAAAAAATCAAGTAGGTCATCAACGGGGACTTTTTTTGTGAATAGGGCATACAATACATCGAAGTTTACCAATTTGAAATTAGGGTCATTAGGGAACTTCATTCAGTTTGTCAATAGATCCATGCTATTTACAATATGTGACTCAGAAATAGAGCCAACTAACGGCGTTAATAAACTAACTAACTAGCTAACTAACTAACTAACTAACTAACCATTTTGATAGCTTATAATAGGTTACGGAGCCCACTGAGCTAACAATAGGCCTCATGGGATTATTAACTTTTGTGTTTTTACTAAGCCGTACGATATGGTAGTGACGGATTAATACTAAGAAACTGCTGTGGAAGCCTATTATAGTTATTTTTTAAATTTCTCTTAATTTTCTGTTAAACATTTTATTAACATCCTCCAATGGGTCTCTATTAGAGGTTTGTACGTGTCACGATCACTCAATAATGTATTCATAATGTATTATAATACCTACTATTCTTGGCTTTCTTAATTAAGACAGTTATCTAAAATGAAATAGGATAACATAATAATTTAGTACCATATTCATGATATTGCATAACTCGGAATCTAAAAAAATTCAGGACTGACAACTCTCAATGCTCGAAGAAACATAGCAGCATAGAAAATAGAGGATTTAATAGAAGGATGATGGTCAGAATAGAAATGCACATAAGAGTTATTATTAGTAGTAGGCTTACGGTAGACTTCATATTTAACTGATTAGAGCAGCATCTCCAAATTTTTAGATCAAGAAAAGATAGGCTTCCATCATTTTCTTTTCAACTGTAAACTTAATAATAGATGGGACTAAATTGTTGAGGCTACCAAGAAATAAGTCCACATCCAAATTATTAGGCCAAAGGCATAAAAAAAATATCATCTATATACCTGTACCAAACCAGGTTAAATTAAAATCGTAGCAAAATTCTACTTTCAAAAATTCCATATTAATTAAATTAGCTAGTATAGGTGAAAGGGGATTTCCCATAGCCAATCCAAACGACATAGCATAAACTTATTTTCAAACTGAAATTTACAATCTTTGACAAAGCTTAATTAACTCAATAAGAGTGTTGTGTTGAACAGGGAAAGAAGAATATCAGAGATCTTATAATCTTTTAAAAAATCAAGTAGGTCATCAACGGGGACTTTTTTGTGAATAGGGAGCATACAATACATCGAAGTTACCAATTTGAAATTAGGGTCATTAGGAACTTCATTCAGTTTGTCAATAAGATCCATGCTATTTACAATATGTGACTCAGAAATAGAGCCAACTAACGGCGTTAATAAACTAACTACTAGCTAACTACTAACTAACTAACTAACCATTTTGATAGCTTATAATAGGTTACGGAGCCCACTGAGCTAACAATAGGCCTCATGGGATTATTAACTTTTGTGTTTTTACTAAGCCGTACAGATATGGTAGTGACGGATTAATACTAAGAAACTGCTGTGGAAGCCTATTATAGTTATTTTTTTAAATTTCTCTTAATTTTCTGTTAAACATTTTATTAACATCCTCCAATGGGTCTCTATTTAGAGGTTTGTACGTGTCACGATCACTCAATAATGTATTCATAATGTATTATAATACCTACTATTCTTGGCTTTCTTAATTAAGACAGTTATCTAAAAATGAAATAGGATAACATAATAATTTAGTACCAATATTCATGATATTGCATAACTCGGAATCTAAAAAAAATTCAGGACTGACAACTCTCAATGCTCGAAGAAACATAGCAGCATAGAAAATAGAGGATTTAATAGAAGGATGATGGTCAGAATAGAAATGCACATAAGAGTTATTATTAGTAGTAGGCTTACGGTAGACTTCATATTTGAACTGATTAGAGCAGCATCTCCAAATTTTTAGATCAAGAAAAGATAGGCTTCCATCATTTTCTTTTTCAACTGTAAACTTAATAATAGATGGGACTAAATTGTTGAGCCTACCAAGAAATAAGTCCACATCCAAATTATTAGGCCAAAGGCATAAAAAAAATATCATCTATATACCTGTACCAAACCAGGTTAAAATTAAAAATCGTAGGCAAAATTCTACTTTCAAAAAATTCCATATTAATTAAATTAGCTAGTATAGGTGAAAGGGGATTTCCCATAGCCAATCCAAACGACATAGCATAAAACTTATTTTCAAACTGAAATTTACAATCTTTGACACAAAGCTTAATTAACTCAATAAGAGTGTTGTGTTGAACAGGGAAAGAAGAATATTCAGAGATCTTATAATCTTTTAAAAAAATCAAGTAGGTCATCAACGGGGACTTTTTTTGTGAATAGGGAGCATACAATACATCGAAGTTTACCAATTTGAAATTAGGGTCATTAGGGAACTTCATTCAGTTTGTCAATAAGATCCATGCTATTTACAATATGTGACTCAGAAATAGAGCCAACTAACGGCGTTAATAAACTAACTAACTAGCTAACTAACTAACTAACTAACTAACCATTTGATAGCTTATAATAGGTTACGGAGCCCACTGAGCTAACAATAGGCCTCATGGGATTATTAACTTTGTGTGTTTTACTAAGCCGTACAGATATGGTAGTGACGGATTAATACTAAGAAACTGCTGTGGAAGCCTATTATAGTTATTTTTTTAAATTTCTCTTAATTTTCTGTTAAACATTTTATTAACATCCTCCAATGGGTCTCTATTTAGAGGTTTGTACGTGTCACGATCACTCAATAATGTATTCATAATGTATATATATTACTACTATTTACTTATTTGCTAGACTAGATTAAGACAGTTATCTAAAAATGAAATAGGATAACATAATAATTTAGTACCAATATTCATGATATTGCATAACTCGGAATCTAAAAAAAATTCAGGACTGACAACTCTCAATGCTCGAAGAAACATAGCAGCATAGAAAATAGAGGATTTAATAGAAGGATGATGGTCAGAATAGAAATGCACATAAGAGTTATTATTAGTAGTAGGCTTACGGTAGACTTCATATTTGAACTGATTAGAGCAGCATCTCCAAATTTTTAGATCAAGAAAAGATAGGCTTCCATCATTTTCTTTTTCAACTGTAAACTTAATAATAGATGGGACTAAATTGTTGAGCCTACCAAGAAATAAGTCCACATCCAAATTATTAGGCCAAAGGCATAAAAAAAATATCATCTATATACCTGTACCAAACCAGGTTAAAATTAAAAATCGTAGGCAAAATTCTACTTTCAAAAAATTCCATATTAATTAAATTAGCTAGTATAGGTGAAAGGGGATTTCCCATAGCCAATCCAAACGACATAGCATAAAACTTATTTTCAAACTGAAATTTACAATCTTTGACACAAAGCTTAATTAACTCAATAAGAGTGTTGTGTTGAACAGGGAAAGAAGAATATTCAGAGATCTTATAATCTTTTAAAAAAATCAAGTAGGTCATCAACGGGGACTTTTTTTGTGAATAGGGAGCATACAATACATCGAAGTTTACCAATTTGAAATTAGGGTCATTAGGGAACTTCATTCAGTTTGTCAATAAGATCCATGCTATTTACAATATGTGACTCAGAAATAGAGCCAACTAACGGCGTTAATAAACTAACTAACTAGCTAACTAACTAACTAACTAACTAACCATTTTGATAGCTTATAATAGGTTACGGAGCCCACTGAGCTAACAATAGGCCTCATGGGATTATTAACTTTGTGTGTTTTTACTAAGCCGTACAGATATGGTAGTGACGGATTAATACTAAGAAACTGCTGTGGAAGCCTATTATAGTTATTTTTTTAAATTTCTCTTAATTTTCTGTTAAACATTTTATTAACATCCTCCAATGGGTCTCTATTTAGAGGTTTGTACGTGTCACGATCACTCAATAATGTATTCATAATGTATTATAATACCTACTATTCTTGGCTTTCTTAATTAAGACAGTTATCTAAAAATGAAATAGGATAACATAATAATTTAGTACCAATATTCATGATATTGCATAACTCGGAATCTAAAAAAAATTCAGGACTGACAACTCTCAATGCTCGAAGAAACATAGCAGCATAGAAAATAGAGGATTTAATAGAAGGATGATGGTCAGAATAGAAATGCACATAAGAGTTATTATTAGTAGTAGGCTTACGGTAGACTTCATATTTGAACTGATTAGAGCAGCATCTCCAAATTTTTAGATCAAGAAAAGATAGGCTTCCATCATTTTCTTTTTCAACTGTAAACTTAATAATAGATGGGACTAAATTGTTGAGGCTACCAAGAAATAAGTCCACATCCAAATTATTAGGCCAAAGGCATAAAAAAAATATCATCTATATACCTGTACCAAACCAGGTTAAAATTAAAAATCGTAGGCAAAATTCTACTTTCAAAAAATTCCATATTAAATAAATTAGCTAGTATAGGTGAAAGGGGATTTCCCATAGCCAATCCAAACGACATAGCATAAAACTTATTTTCAAACTGAAATTTACAATCTTTGACACAAAGCTTAATTAACTCAATATGAGTGTTGTGTTGAACAGGGAAAGAAGAATATTCAGAGATCTTATAATCTTTTAAAAAAATCAAGTAGGTCATCAACGGGGACTTTTTTTGTGAATAGGGAGCATACAATACATCGAAGTTTACCAATTTGAAATTAGGGTCATTAGGGAACTTCATTCAGTTTGTCAATAAGATCCATGCTATTTACAATATGTGACTCAGAAATAGAGCCAACTAACGGCGTTAATAAACTAACTAACTAACTAACTAACCATTTTGATAGCTTATAATAGGTTACGGAGCCCACTGAGCTAACAATAGGCCTCATGGGATTATTAACTTTGTGTGTTTTTACTAAGCCGTACAGATATGGTAGTGACGGATTAATACTAAGAAACTGCTGTGGAAGCCTATTATAGTTATTTTTTTAAATTTCTCTTAATTTTCTGTTAAACATTTTATTAACATCCTCCAATGGGTCTCTATTTAGAGGTTTGTACGTGTCACGATCACTCAATAATGTATTCATCTTTTCAACATAGTTATTTTTTAAAATTTCTCTTAATTTTCTGTTAAACATTTTATTAACATCCTCCAATGGGTCTCTATTTAGAGGTTTGTACGTGTCACGATCACTCAATAATGTATTCATAATGTATTATACCTACTATTCTTGGCTTTCTTAATTAAGACAGTTATCTAAAAATGAAATAGGATAACATAATAATTTAGTACAATATTCATGATATTGCATAACTCGGAATCTAAAAAAAATTCAGGACTGACAACTCTCAATGCTCGAAGAAACATAGCAGCATAGAAAATAGAGGATTTAATAGAAGGATGATGGTCAGAATAGAAATGCACATAAGAGTTATTATTAGTAGTAGGCTTACGGTAGACTTCATATTTGAACTGATTAGAGCAGCATCTCCAAATTTTTAGATCAAGAAAAGATAGGCTTCCATCATTTTCTTTTTCAACTGTAAACTTAATAATAGATGGGACTAAATTGTTGAGCCTACCAAGAAATAAGTCCACATCCAAATTATTAGGCCAAAGGCATAAAAAAATATCATCTATATACCTGTACCAAACCAGGTTAAAATTAAAAATCGTAGGCAAAATTCTACTTTCAAAAAATTCCATATTAATTAAATTAGCTAGTATAGGTGAAAGGGGATTTCCCATAGCCAATCCAAACGACATAGCATAAAACTTATTTTCAAACTGAAATTTACAATCTTTGACACAAAGCTTAATTAACTCAATAAGAGTGTTGTGTTGAACAGGGAAAGAAGAATATTCAGAGATCTTATAATCTTTTAAAAAAATCAAGTAGGTCATCAACGGGGACTTTTTTTGTGAATAGGGAGCATACAATACATCGAAGTTTACCAATTTGAAATTAGGGTCATTAGGGAACTTCATTCAGTTTGTCAATAAGATCCATGCTATTTACAATATGTGACTCAGAAATAGAGCCAACTAACGGCGTTAATAAACTAACTAACTAGCTAACTAACTAACTAACTAACTAACCATTTTGATAGCTTATAATAGGTTACGGAGCCCACTGAGCTAACAATAGGCCTCATGGGATTATTAACTTTGTGTGTTTTTACTAAGCCGTACAGATATGGTAGTGACGGATTAATACTAAGAAACTGCTGTGGAAGCCTATTATAGTTATTTTTTTAAATTTCTCTTAATTTTCTGTTAAACATTTTATTAACATCCTCCAATGGGTCTCTATTTAGAGGTTTGTACGTGTCACGATCACTCAATAATGTATTCATAATGTATTATAATACCTACTATTCTTGGCTTTCTTAATTAAGACAGTTATCTAAAAATGAAATAGGATAACATAATAATTTAGTACCAATATTCATGATATTGCATAACTCGGAATCTAAAAAAAATTCAGGACTGACAACTCTCAATGCTCGAAGAAACATAGCAGCATAGAAAATAGAGGATTTAATAGAAGGATGATGGTCAGAATAGAAATGCACATAAGAGTTATTATTAGTAGTAGGCTTACGGTAGACTTCATATTTGAACTGATTAGAGCAGCATCTCCAAATTTTTAGATCAAGAAAAGATAGGCTTCCATCATTTTCTTTTTCAACTGTAAACTTAATAATAGATGGGACTAAATTGTTGAGCCTACCAAGAAATAAGTCCACATCCAAATTATTAGGCCAAAGGCATAAAAAAAATATCATCTATATACCTGTACCAAACCAGGTTAAAATTAAAAATCGTAGGCAAAATTCTACTTTCAAAAAATTCCATATTAATTAAATTAGCTAGTATAGGTGAAAGGGGATTTCCCATAGCCAATCCAAACGACATAGCATAAAACTTATTTTCAAACTGAAATTTACAATCTTTGACACAAAGCTTAATTAACTCAATAAGAGTGTTGTGTTGAACAGGGAAAGAAGAATATTCAGAGATCTTATAATCTTTTAAAAAAATCAAGTAGGTCATCAACGGGGACTTTTTTTGTGAATAGGGAGCATACAATACATCGAAGTTTACCAATTTGAAATTAGGGTCATTAGGGAACTTCATTCAGTTTGTCAATAAGATCCATGCTATTTACAATATGTGACTCAGAAATAGAGCCAACTAACGGCGTTAATAAACTAACTAACTAGCTAACTAACTAACTAACTAACTAACCATTTTGATAGCTTATAATAGGTTACGGAGCCCACTGAGCTAACAATAGGCCTCATGGGATTATTAACTTTGTGTGTTTTTACTAAGCCGTACAGATATGGTAGTGACGGATTAATACTAAGAAACTGCTGTGGAAGCCTATTATAGTTATTTTTTTAAATTCTCTTAATTTTCTGTTAAACATTTTATTAACATCCTCCAATGGGTCTCTATTTAGAGGTTTGTACGTGTCACGATCACTCAATAATGTATTCATAATGTATTATAATACCTACTATTCTTGGCTTTCTTAATTAAGACAGTTATCTAAAAATGAAATAGGATAACATAATAATTTAGTACCAATATTCATGATATTGCATAACTCGGAATCTAAAAAAATTCAGGACTGACAACTCTCAATGCTCGAAGAAACATAGCAGCATAGAAAATAGAGGATTTAATAGAAGGATGATGGTCAGAATAGAAATGCACATAAGAGTTATTATTAGTAGTAGGCTTACGGTAGACTTCATATTTGAACTGATTAGAGCAGCATCTCCAAATTTTTAGATCAAGAAAAGATAGGCTTCCATCATTTTCTTTTTCAACTGTAAACTTAATAATAGATGGGACTAAATTGTTGAGCTACCAAGAAATAAGTCCACATCCAAATTATGGCCAAAGGCATAAAAAAAATATCATCTATATACCTGTACCAAACCAGGTTAAAATTAAAAATCGTAGGCAAAATTCTACTTTCAAAAAATTCCATATTAATTAAATTAGCTAGTATAGGTGAAAGGGGATTTCCCATAGCCAATCCAAACGACATAGCATAAAACTTATTTTCAAACTGAAATTTACAATCTTTGACACAAAGCTTAATTAACTCAATAAGAGTGTTGTGTTGAACAGGGAAAGAAGAATATTCAGAGATCTTATAATCTTTTAAAAAAATCAAGTAGGTCATCAACGGGGACTTTTTTTGTGAATAGGGAGCATACAATACATCGAAGTTTACCAATTTGAAATTAGGGTCATTAGGGAACTTCATTCAGTTTGTCAATAAGATCCATGCTATTTACAATATGTGACTCAGAAATAGAGCCAACTAACGGCGTTAATAAACTAACTAACTAGCTAACTAACTAACTAACTAACTAACCATTTTGATAGCTTATAATAGGTTACGGAGCCACTGAGCTAACAATAGGCCTCATGGGATTATTAACTTTTGTGTTTTTACTAAGCCGTACAGATATGGTAGTGACGGATTAATACTAAGAAACTGCTGTGGAAGCCTATTATATTTTTTTTTAAATTTCTCTTAATTTTCTGTTAAACATTTTATTAACATCCTCCAATGGGTCTCTATTTAGAGGTTTGTACGTGTCACGATCACTCAATAATGTATTCATAATGTATTATAATACCTACTATTCTTGGCTTTCTTAATTAAGACAGTTATCTAAAAATGAAATAGGATAACATAATAATTTAGTACCAATATTCATGATATTGCATAACTCGGAATCTAAAAAAAATTCAGGACTGACAACTCTCAATGCTCGAAGAAACATAGCAGCATAGAAAATAGAGGATTTAATAGAAGGATGATGGTCAGAATAGAAATGCACATAAGAGTTATTATTAGTAGTAGGCTTACGGTAGACTTCATATTTGAACTGATTAGAGCAGCATCTCCAAATTTTTAGATCAAGAAAAGATAGGCTTCCATCATTTTCTTTTTCAACTGTAAACTTAATAATAGATGGGACTAAATTGTTGAGGCTACCAAGAAATAAGTCCACATCCAAATTATTAGGCCAAAGGCATAAAAAAAATATCATCTATATACCTGTACCAAACCAGGTTAAAATTAAAAATCGTAGGCAAAATTCTACTTTCAAAAAATTCCATATTAAATAAATTAGCTAGTATAGGTGAAAGGGGATTTCCCATAGCCAATCCAAACGACATAGCATAAAACTTATTTTCAAACTGAAATTTACAATCTTTGACACAAAGCTTAATTAACTCAATATGAGTGTTGTGTTGAACAGGGAAAGAAGAATATTCAGAGATCTTATAATCTTTTAAAAAAATCAAGTAGGTCATCAACGGGGACTTTTTTTGTGAATAGGGAGCATACAATACATCGAAGTTTACCAATTTGAAATTAGGGTCATTAGGGAACTTCATTCAGTTTGTCAATAAGATCCATGCTATTTACAATATGTGACTCAGAAATAGAGCCAACTAACGGCGTTAATAAACTAACTAACTAACTAACTAACCATTTTGATAGCTTATAATAGGTTACGGAGCCCACTGAGCTAACAATAGGCCTCATGGGATTATTAACTTTGTGTGTTTTTACTAAGCCGTACAGATATGGTAGTGACGGATTAATACTAAGAAACTGCTGTGGAAGCCTATTATAGTTATTTTTTTAAATTTCTCTTAATTTTCTGTTAAACATTTTATTAACATCCTCCAATGGGTCTCTATTTAGAGGTTTGTACGTGTCACGATCACTCAATAATGTATTCATCTTTTCAACATAGTTATTTTTTAAAATTTCTCTTAATTTTCTGTTAAACATTTTATTAACATCCTCCAATGGGTCTCTATTTAGAGGTTTGTACGTGTCACGATCACTCAATAATGTATTCATAATGTATTATAATACCTACTATTCTTGGCTTTCTTAATTAAGACAGTTATCTAAAAATGAAATAGGATAACATAATAATTTAGTATCAATATTCATGATATTGCATAACTCGGAATCTAAAAAAAATTCAGGACTGACAACTCTCAATGCTCGAAGAAACATAGCAGCATAGAAAATAGAGGATTTAATAGAAGGATGATGGTCAGAATAGAAATGCACATAAGAGTTATTATTAGTAGTAGGCTTACGGTAGACTTCATATTTGAACTGATTAGAGCAGCATCTCCAAATTTTTAGATCAAGAAAAGATAGGCTTCCATCATTTTCTTTTTCAACTGTAAACTTAATAATAGATGGGACTAAATTGTTGAGCCTACCAAGAAATAAGTCCACATCCAAATTATTAGGCCAAAGGCATAAAAAAAATATCATCTATATACCTGTACCAAACCAGGTTAAAATTAAAAATCGTAGGCAAAATTCTACTTTCAAAAAATTCCATATTAATTAAATTAGCTAGTATAGGTGAAAGGGGATTTCCCATAGCCAATCCAAACGACATAGCATAAAACTTATTTTCAAACTGAAATTTACAATCTTTGACACAAAGCTTAATTAACTCAATAAGAGTGTTGTGTTGAACAGGGAAAGAAGAATATTCAGAGATCTTATAATCTTTTAAAAAAATCAAGTAGGTCATCAACGGGGACTTTTTTTGTGAATAGGGAGCATACAATACATCGAAGTTTACCAATTTGAAATTAGGGTCATTAGGGAACTTCATTCAGTTTGTCAATAAGATCCATGCTATTTACAATATGTGACTCAGAAATAGAGCCAACTAACGGCGTTAATAAACTAACTAACTAGCTAACTAACTAACTAACTAACTAACCATTTTGATAGCTTATAATAGGTTACGGAGCCCACTGAGCTAACAATAGGCCTCATGGGATTATTAACTTTGTGTGTTTTTACTAAGCCGTACAGATATGGTAGTGACGGATTAATACTAAGAAACTGCTGTGGAAGCCTATTATAGTTATTTTTTTTTAAATTTCTCTTAATTTTCTGTTAAACATTTTATTAACATCCTCCAATGGGTCTCTATTTAGAGGTTTGTACGTGTCACGATCACTCAATAATGTATTCATAATGTATTATAATACCTACTATTCTTGGCTTTCTTAATTAAGACAGTTATCTAAAAATGAAATAGGATAACATAATAATTTAGTACCAATATTCATGATATTGCATAACTCGGAATCTAAAAAAAATTCAGGACTGACAACTCTCAATGCTCGAAGAAACATAGCAGCATAGAAAATAGAGGATTTAATAGAAGGATGATGGTCAGAATAGAAATGCACATAAGAGTTATTATTAGTAGTAGGCTTACGGTAGACTTCATATTTGAACTGATTAGAGCAGCATCTCCAAATTTTTAGATCAAGAAAAGATAGGCTTCCATCATTTTCTTTTTCAACTGTAAACTTAATAATAGATGGGACTAAATTGTTGAGCCTACCAAGAAATAAGTCCACATCCAAATTATTAGGCCAAAGGCATAAAAAAAATATCATCTATATACCTGTACCAAACCAGGTTAAAATTAAAAATCGTAGGCAAAATTCTACTTTCAAAAAATTCCATATTAATTAAATTAGCTAGTATAGGTGAAAGGGGATTTCCCATAGCCAATCCAAACGACATAGCATAAAACTTATTTTCAAACTGAAATTTACAATCTTTGACACAAAGCTTAATTAACTCAATAAGAGTGTTGTGTTGAACAGGGAAAGAAGAATATTCAGAGATCTTATAATCTTTTAAAAAAATCAAGTAGGTCATCAACGGGGACTTTTTTTGTGAATAGGGAGCATACAATACATCGAAGTTTACCAATTTGAAATTAGGGTCATTAGGGAACTTCATTCAGTTTGTCAATAAGATCCATGCTATTTACAATATGTGACTCAGAAATAGAGCCAACTAACGGCGTTAATAAACTAACTAACTAGCTAACTAACTAACTAACTAACTAACCATTTTGATAGCTTATAATAGGTTACGGAGCCCACTGAGCTAACAATAGGCCTCATGGGATTATTAACTTTGTGTGTTTTTACTAAGCCGTACAGATATGGTAGTGACGGATTAATACTAAGAAACTGCTGTGGAAGCCTATTATAGTTATTTTTTTAAATTTCTCTTAATTTTCTGTTAAACATTTTATTAACATCCTCCAATGGGTCTCTATTTAGAGGTTTGTACGTGTCACGATCACTCAATAATGTATTCATAATGTATTATAATACCTACTATTCTTGGCTTTCTTAATTAAGACAGTTATCTAAAAATGAAATAGGATAACATAATAATTTAGTACCAATATTCATGATATTGCATAACTCGGAATCTAAAAAAAATTCAGGACTGACAACTCTCAATGCTCGAAGAAACATAGCAGCATAGAAAATAGAGGATTTAATAGAAGGATGATGGTCAGAATAGAAATGCACATAAGAGTTATTATTAGTAGTAGGCTTACGGTAGACTTCATATTTGAACTGATTAGAGCAGCATCTCCAAATTTTTAGATCAAGAAAAGATAGGCTTCCATCATTTTCTTTTTCAACTGTAAACTTAATAATAGATGGGACTAAATTGTTGAGGCTACCAAGAAATAAGTCCACATCCAAATTATTAGGCCAAAGGCATAAAAAAATATCATCTATATACCTGTACCAAACCAGGTTAAAATTAAAAATCGTAGGCAAAATTCTACTTTCAAAAAATTCCATATTAAATAAATTAGCTAGTATAGGTGAAAGGGGATTTCCCATAGCCAATCCAAACGACATAGCATAAAACTTATTTTCAAACTGAAATTTACAATCTTTGACACAAAGCTTAATTAACTCAATATGAGTGTTGTGTTGAACAGGGAAAGAAGAATATTCAGAGATCTTATAATCTTTTAAAAAAATCAAGTAGGTCATCAACGGGGACTTTTTTTGTGAATAGGGAGCATACAATACATCGAAGTTTACCAATTTGAAATTAGGGTCATTAGGGAACTTCATTCAGTTTGTCAATAAGATCCATGCTATTTACAATATGTGACTCAGAAATAGAGCCAACTAACGGCGTTAATAAACTAACTAACTAACTAACTAACCATTTTGATAGCTTATAATAGGTTACGGAGCCCACTGAGCTAACAATAGGCCTCATGGGATTATTAACTTTGTGTGTTTTTACTAAGCCGTACAGATATGGTAGTGACGGATTAATACTAAGAAACTGCTGTGGAAGCCTATTATAGTTATTTTTTTAAATTTCTCTTAATTTTCTGTTAAACATTTTATTAACATCCTCCAATGGGTCTCTATTTAGAGGTTTGTACGTGTCACGATCACTCAATAATGTATTCATCTTTTCAACATAGTTATTTTTTAAAATTTCTCTTAATTTTCTGTTAAACATTTTATTAACATCCTCCAATGGGTCTCTATTTAGAGGTTTGTACGTGTCACGATCACTCAATAATGTATTCATAATGTATTATAATACCTACTATTCTTGGCTTTCTTAATTAAGACAGTTATCTAAAAATGAAATAGGATAACATAATAATTTAGTACCAATATTCATGATATTGCATAACTCGGAATCTAAAAAAAATTCAGGACTGACAACTCTCAATGCTCGAAGAAACATAGCAGCATAGAAAATAGAGGATTTAATAGAAGGATGATGGTCAGAATAGAAATGCACATAAGAGTTATTATTAGTAGTAGGCTTACGGTAGACTTCATATTTGAACTGATTAGAGCAGCATCTCCAAATTTTTAGATCAAGAAAAGATAGGCTTCCATCATTTTCTTTTTCAACTGTAAACTTAATAATAGATGGGACTAAATTGTTGAGCCTACCAAGAAATAAGTCCACATCCAAATTATTAGGCCAAAGGCATAAAAAAAATATCATCTATATACCTGTACCAAACCAGGTTAAAATTAAAAATCGTAGGCAAAATTCTACTTTCAAAAAATTCCATATTAATTAAATTAGCTAGTATAGGTGAAAGGGGATTTCCCATAGCCAATCCAAACGACATAGCATAAAACTTATTTTCAAACTGAAATTTACAATCTTTGACACAAAGCTTAATTAACTCAATAAGAGTGTTGTGTTGAACAGGGAAAGAAGAATATTCAGAGATCTTATAATCTTTTAAAAAAATCAAGTAGGTCATCAACGGGGACTTTTTTTGTGAATAGGGAGCATACAATACATCGAAGTTTACCAATTTGAAATTAGGGTCATTAGGGAACTTCATTCAGTTTGTCAATAAGATCCATGCTATTTACAATATGTGACTCAGAAATAGAGCCAACTAACGGCGTTAATAAACTAACTAACTAGCTAACTAACTAACTAACTAACTAACCATTTTGATAGCTTATAATAGGTTACGGAGCCCACTGAGCTAACAATAGGCCTCATGGGATTATTAACTTTGTGTGTTTTTACTAAGCCGTACAGATATGGTAGTGACGGATTAATACTAAGAAACTGCTGTGGAAGCCTATTATAGTTATTTTTTTAAATTTCTCTTAATTTTCTGTTAAACATTTTATTAACATCCTCCAATGGGTCTCTATTTAGAGGTTTGTACGTGTCACGATCACTCAATAATGTATTCATAATGTATTATAATACCTACTATTCTTGGCTTTCTTAATTAAGACAGTTATCTAAAAATGAAATAGGATAACATAATAATTTAGTACCAATATTCATGATATTGCATAACTCGGAATCTAAAAAAAATTCAGGACTGACAACTCTCAATGCTCGAAGAAACATAGCAGCATAGAAAATAGAGGATTTAATAGAAGGATGATGGTCAGAATAGAAATGCACATAAGAGTTATTATTAGTAGTAGGCTTACGGTAGACTTCATATTTGAACTGATTAGAGCAGCATCTCCAAATTTTTAGATCAAGAAAAGATAGGCTTCCATCATTTTCTTTTTCAACTGTAAACTTAATAATAGATGGGACTAAATTGTTGAGCTACCAAGAAATAAGTCCACATCCAAATTATTAGGCCAAAGGCATAAAAAAAATATCATCTATATACCTGTACCAAACCAGGTTAAAATTAAAAATCGTAGGCAAAATTCTACTTTCAAAAAATTCCATATTAATAAATTAGCTAGTATAGGTGAAAGGGGATTTCCCATAGCCAATCCAAACGACATAGCATAAAACTTATTTTCAAACTGAAATTTACAATCTTTGACACAAAGCTTAATTAACTCAATAAGAGTGTTGTGTTGAACAGGGAAAGAAGAATATTCAGAGATCTTATAATCTTTTAAAAAAATCAAGTAGGTCATCAACGGGGACTTTTTTTGTGAATAGGGAGCATACAATACATCGAAGTTTACCAATTTGAAATTAGGGTCATTAGGGAACTTCATTCAGTTTGTCAATAAGATCCATGCTATTTACAATATGTGACTCAGAAATAGAGCCAACTAACGGCGTTAATAAACTAACTAACTAACTAACTAACCATTTTGATAGCTTATAATAGGTTACGGAGCCCACTGAGCTAACAATAGGCCTCATGGGATTATTAACTTTGTGTGTTTTTACTAAGCCGTACAGATATGGTAGTGACGGATTAATACTAAGAAACTGCTGTGGAAGCCTATTATAGTTATTTTTTTAAATTTCTCTTAATTTTCTGTTAAACATTTTATTAACATCCTCCAATGGGTCTCTATTTAGAGGTTTGTACGTGTCACGATCACTCAATAATGTATTCATCTTTTCAACATAGTTATTTTTTAAAATTTCTCTTAATTTTCTGTTAAACATTTTATTAACATCCTCCAATGGGTCTCTATTTAGAGGTTTGTACGTGTCACGATCACTCAATAATGTATTCATAATGTATTATAATACCTACTATTCTTGGCTTTCTTAATTAAGACAGTTATCTAAAAATGAAATAGGATAACATAATAATTTAGTATCAATATTCATGATATTGCATAACTCGGAATCTAAAAAAAATTCAGGACTGACAACTCTCAATGCTCGAAGAAACATAGCAGCATAGAAAATAGAGGATTTAATAGAAGGATGATGGTCAGAATAGAAATGCACATAAGAGTTATTATTAGTAGGCTTACGGTAGACTTCATATTTGAACTGATTAGAGCAGCATCTCCAAATTTTTAGATCAAGAAAAGATAGGCTTCCATCATTTTCTTTTTCAACTGTAAACTTAATAATAGATGGGACTAAATTGTTGAGCCTACCAAGAAATAAGTCCACATCCAAATTATTAGGCCAAAGGCATAAAAAAAATATCATCTATATACCTGTACCAAACCAGGTTAAAATTAAAAATCGTAGGCAAAATTCTACTTTCAAAAAATTCCATATTAATTAAATTAGCTAGTATAGGTGAAAGGGGATTTCCCATAGCCAATCCAAACGACATAGCATAAAACTTATTTTCAAACTGAAATTTACAATCTTTGACACAAAGCTTAATTAACTCAATAAGAGTGTTGTGTTGAACAGGGAAAGAAGAATATTCAGAGATCTTATAATCTTTTAAAAAAATCAAGTAGGTCATCAACGGGGACTTTTTTTGTGAATAGGGAGCATACAATACATCGAAGTTTACCAATTTGAAATTAGGGTCATTAGGGAACTTCATTCAGTTTGTCAATAAGATCCATGCTATTTACAATATGTGACTCAGAAATAGAGCCAACTAACGGCGTTAATAAACTAACTAACTAGCTAACTAACTAACTAACTAACTAACCATTTTGATAGCTTATAATAGGTTACGGAGCCCACTGAGCTAACAATAGGCCTCATGGGATTATTAACTTTGTGTGTTTTTACTAAGCCGTACAGATATGGTAGTGACGGATTAATACTAAGAAACTGCTGTGGAAGCCTATTATAGTTATTTTTTTAAATTTCTCTTAATTTTCTGTTAAACATTTTATTAACATCCTCCAATGGGTCTCTATTTAGAGGTTTGTACGTGTCACGATCACTCAATAATGTATTCATAATGTATTATAATACCTACTATTCTTGGCTTTCTTAATTAAGACAGTTATCTAAAAATGAAATAGGATAACATAATAATTTAGTACCAATATTCATGATATTGCATAACTCGGAATCTAAAAAAAATTCAGGACTGACAACTCTCAATGCTCGAAGAAACATAGCAGCATAGAAAATAGAGGATTTAATAGAAGGATGATGGTCAGAATAGAAATGCACATAAGAGTTATTATTAGTAGTAGGCTTACGGTAGACTTCATATTTGAACTGATTAGAGCAGCATCTCCAAATTTTTAGATCAAGAAAAGATAGGCTTCCATCATTTTCTTTTTCAACTGTAAACTTAATAATAGATGGGACTAAATTGTTGAGCTACCAAGAAATAAGTCCACATCCAAATTATTAGGCCAAAGGCATAAAAAAAATATCATCTATATACCTGTACCAAACCAGGTTAAAATTAAAAATCGTAGGCAAAATTCTACTTTCAAAAAATTCCATATTAATTAAATTAGCTAGTATAGGTGAAAGGGGATTTCCCATAGCCAATCCAAACGACATAGCATAAAACTTATTTTCAAACTGAAATTTACAATCTTTGAAACAAAGCTTAATTAACTCAATAAGAGTGTTGTGTTGAACAGGGAAAGAAGAATATTCAGAGATCTTATAATCTTTTAAAAAAATCAAGTAGGTCATCAACGGGGACTTTTTTTGTGAATAGGGAGCATACAATACATCGAAGTTTACCAATTTGAAATTAGGGTCATTAGGGAACTTCATTCAGTTTGTCAATAAGATCCATGCTATTTACAATATGTGACTCAGAAATAGAGCCAACTAACGGCGTTAATAAACTAACTAACTAACTAACTAACCATTTTGATAGCTTATAATAGGTTACGGAGCCCACTGAGCTAACAATAGGCCTCATGGGATTATTAACTTTGTGTGTTTTTACTAAGCCGTACAGATATGGTAGTGACGGATTAATACTAAGAAACTGCTGTGGAAGCCTATTATAGTTATTTTTTTAAATTTCTCTTAATTTTCTGTTAAACATTTTATTAACATCCTCCAATGGGTCTCTATTTAGAGGTTTGTACGTGTCACGATCACTCAATAATGTATTCATCTTTTCAACATAGTTATTTTTTAAAATTTCTCTTAATTTTCTGTTAAACATTTTATTAACATCCTCCAATGGGTCTCTATTTAGAGGTTTGTACGTGTCACGATCACTCATAATGTATTCAATGTATTATAATACCTACTATTCTTGGCTTTCTTAATTAAGACAGTTATCTAAAAATGAAATAGGATAACATAATAATTTAGTATCAATATTCATGATATTGCATAACTCGGAATCTAAAAAAATTCAGGACTGACAACTCTCAATGCTCGAAGAAACATAGCAGCATAGAAAATAGAGGATTTAATAGAAGGATGATGGTCAGAATAGAAATGCACATAAGAGTTATTATTAGTAGTAGGCTTACGGTAGACTTCATATTTGAACTGATTAGAGCAGCATCTCCAAATTTTTAGATCAAGAAAAGATAGGCTTCCATCATTTTCTTTTTCAACTGTAAACTTAATAATAGATGGGACTAAATTGTTGAGCCTACCAAGAAATAAGTCCACATCCAAATTATTAGGCCAAAGGCATAAAAAAAATATCATCTATATACCTGTACCAAACCAGGTTAAAATTAAAAATCGTAGGCAAAATTCTACTTTCAAAAAATTCCATATTAATTAATTAGCTAGTATAGGTGAAAGGGATTTCCCATAGCCAATCCAAACGACATAGCATAAAACTTATTTCAAACTGAAATTTACAATCTTTGACACAAAGCTTAATTAACTCAATAAGAGTGTTGTGTTGAACAGGGAAAGAAGAATATTCAGAGATCTTATAATCTTTTAAAAAAATCAAGTAGGTCATCAACGGGACTTTTTTTGTGATAGGGAGCATACAATACATCGAAGTTTACCAATTTGAAATTAGGGTCATTAGGGAACTTCATTCAGTTTGTCAATAAGATCCATGCTATTTACAATATGTGACTCAGAAATAGAGCCAACTAACGGCGTTAATAAACTAACTAACTAGCTAACTAACTAACTAACTAACTAACCATTTTGATAGCTTATAATAGGTTACGGAGCCCACTGAGCTAACAATAGGCCTCATGGGATTATTAACTTTGTGTGTTTTTACTAAGCCGTACAGATATGGTAGTGACGGATTAATACTAAGAAACTGCTGTGGAAGCCTATTATAGTTATTTTTTAAATTTCTCTTAATTTCTGTTAAACATTTTATTAACATCCTCCAATGGGTCTCTATTTAGAGGTTTGTACGTGTCACGATCACTCAATAATGTATTCATAATGTATTATAATACCTACTATTCTTGGCTTTCTTAATTAAGACAGTTATCTAAAAATGAAATAGGATAACATAATAATTTAGTACCAATATTCATGATATTGCATAACTCGGAATCTAAAAAAATTCAGGACTGACAACTCTCAATGCTCGAAGAAACATAGCAGCATAGAAAATAGAGGATTTAATAGAAGGATGATGGTCAGAATAGAAATGCACATAAGAGTTATTTATAGTAGTAGGCTTACGGTAGACTTCATATTTGAACTGATTAGAGCAGCATCTCCAAATTTTTAGATCAAGAAAAGATAGGCTTCCATCATTTTCTTTTTCAACTGTAAACTTAATAATAGATGGGACTAAATTGTTGAGGCTACCAAGAAATAAGTCCACATCCAAATTATTAGGCCAAAGGCATAAAAAAAATATCATCTATATACCTGTACCAAACCAGGTTAAAATTAAAATCGTAGGCAAAATTCTACTTTCAAAAAATTCCATATTAAATAAATTAGCTAGTATAGGTGAAAGGGGATTTCCCATAGCCAATCCAAACGACATAGCATAAAACTTATTTTCAAACTGAAATTTACAATCTTTGAAACAAAGCTTAATTAACTCAATATGAGTGTTGTGTTGAACAGGGAAAGAAGAATATTCAGAGATCTTATAATCTTTTAAAAAAATCAAGTAGGTCATCACGGGGACTTTTTTGTGAATAGGGAGCATACAATACATCGAAGTTTACCATTTGAAATTAGGGTCATTAGGGAACTTCATTCAGTTTGTCAATAAGATCCATGCTATTTACAATATGTGACTCAGAAATAGAGCCAACTAACGGCGTTAATAAACTAACTAACTAACTAACTAACCATTTTGATAGCTTATAATAGGTTACGGAGCCCACTGAGCTAACAATAGGCCTCATGGGATTATTAACTTTGTGTGTTTTTACTAAGCCGTACAGATATGGTAGTGACGGATTAATACTAAGAAACTGCTGTGGAAGCCTATTATAGTTATTTTTTTTAAATTTCTCTTAATTTTCTGTTAAACATTTTATTAACATCCTCCAATGGGTCTCTATTTAGAGGTTTGTACGTGTCACGATCACTCAATAATGTATTCATCTTTTCAACATAGTTATTTTTTAAAATTCTCTTAATTTTCTGTTAAACATTTTATTAACATCCTCCAATGGGTCTCTATTTAGAGGTTTGTACGTGTCACGATCACTCAATAATGTATTCATCTTTTCAACATAGTTATTTTTTAAAATTTCTCTTAATTTTCTGTTAAACATTTTATTAACATCCTCCAATGGGTCTCTATTTAGAGGTTTGTACGTGTCACGATCACTCAATATGTATTCATAATGTATTATAATACCTACTATTCTTGGCTTTCTTAATTAAGACAGTTATCTAAAAATGAAATAGGATAACATAATAATTTAGTATCATATTCATGATATTGCATAACTCGGAATCTAAAAAAATCAGGACTGACACTCTCATTTTCGAAGAAACATAGCAGCATAGAAAAATAGAGGATTTAATAGAAGGATGATGGTCAGAATAGAATGCACATAAGAGTTATTATTAGTATAGGTTTACGGTAGACTTCATATTTGAACTGATTAGAGCAGCATCTCCAAATTTTTAGATCAAGAAAAGATAGGCTT
>JAJOZX010021457.1:10000-14966 GCA_023014485.1 Bathynomus jamesi | reverse complement strand
GTTCTTACAAACAAGTATATTTAAAAACTCCTTCGTATGTAGGAAGATTCCTGTGCCACAAATCTTCCCCCATACCAAACATGGGGCACTCAGTTGAGGCCCTGGTTGATTTTGCACAAACTCGAGACATTTTGAAGTATGCAAATCTGAAAAAGAGAGCTAATATCAATTATACGTTAATTTCAGTTAATAGTACATGGCAAACTTAGGGCAACACAATACAGAAATGCAAAATATATAAGAAATATAGTTTAGGACTATCTGAGTAACGCCAACAACAGAACACCCACCTGCTACGAGAGCGACAGCTACACTGAACCGAGGTACTCACGTGACAGCTGAGTGAGCTGACTATAGAAAACTGTTTTTAGAGAATAGAAACTTTTTTTAAAGGTTGACTGAGCTATTTTTATACAAGTATGAATAAATTCTTGTCTATTGTGCATCGTGGACTCTTCTGTAATTATTGGTTAAAATCTGCTTTTTTCAATTTTTTTCAATATTGAAGGTCATTGTGGCACCTGAAGATATTAATGTTATGATTTTAAATTTATACCAGCTTATTTCCTCACTACTCCACACATTTTCCACACTAGCCAATTTGAAAATTCGAAAAATGAGTTTTTCACTCCGCCCTAATACACACTGCCCGTTGAGAAAACCAAACTTTTTCCCGCGATTGAGGCATGCCACGACTCTCAGAGGTCAACAGAGGTCGTGCCTTGGCATGTTGGATGCAGGCTGTCTGCTGTCCAAGTTGCACAACGAATGCATGTTGCATCCCAGCACAATCTCTAGGCTTGTTAGACGGTACAATGCCACAGGAAGTGTTCAGGACCTGCCAAGACGTGGGCGACCTCGTGTGACGACCCAACGCCAGGATCGCCACATTGTACTGCAGCACCTGCGTCATCGGCAGCGGAATGCTCGTCAGACAGCCAGAGAGACACCTGGTATCCACAACAACAGAATTAGTGACCAGACCGTCAGAAACCGACTCCGTAATGCAGGACTCCGATCCCGCAGGCCTTACAGAGGTCCTTTTCTCACTGATGCAAGAAGGCAACGACGCCTGCAATGGGCCTATCAGCACCGTGACTGGACACAAAGAATGTGGAACCAAGTCCTCTTTTCTGACGAGTCTCGCTTCAGACTGTCCAATTCTGATGGCCGTGTCAGGGTATACAGACGACCAGGGGAGCGATACTCAGATGCTGCAGTAGTGGAGCATGACAGATGGGGAGGACCAAGTGTCATGGTTTTGGGCAGGAATTGCCTTTGCTTCAAGAACTGAGCTGGGGTTGTTGATGGCGCTCTGACTGCCCAGCGCTACAGGGATGAGATTCTTCACCCACATGTTTCTTCCATTCATGAGGCAACATCCAGAATTGGTGCTCCTGCAACAGGACAATGCCAGACCTCATGCAGCCAGGATAGTGCAGGCGTACCTGCAGGGACAACAGGTGCAGACCTTACCATGGCCAGCCTTCAGCCCAGACATGTCACCGATAGAGCACGCATGGGATGAACTTGAACGGCGAGTTCGCAGACGTCAGCATCAGCCGCAGAACATCAGGGAACTGACCAATGCAATTATTGAAGTGTGGAGGGCAATCCCTGTTGCTTTCCTGCAGAGACTGTTGAGGTCGATGAGGGCCAGACTCCAAGCCTGCATTGTGGCTAGGGGTGGCCATAGCGTTATTGACTGTTTGTTATGTTAAAGAATCATTTACTATATACTGAGTCCTCATGTTTATTAATAAATCTCAAAAATTGCGTTTCTTTTTTTGACCAGTATATATATATATGAATATATATATATATATATATATAGAATATAGAATATATATATATATAGATAGAATATATATATATATATATATATAGAATATATATATAGAATATATATATATATATATATATAGAATATATATATATATATATAGAATATATATATTATATAGAATTATATATATATAGAATATATATATATATATATATATATATATATATATATATATATATATATATATATTAGGGTGTCCCAGGAGGAAATGTCAAGAATGCACCATTTCACTCTTTGGGTATTTGTAAGTAGTAAGTATTATATCGATATGGGTCCGATTCCCAACCGTTACCGAGATACAGGCCTCTACATTTGGGTAATTAAAACATAATAAAAAGGCGATCTTAGATACTATTTAATGACACTTGTAGTTTACAAAAAGTACAAACATACAATACACTATTGCACTTATTGCAGAATGGTTTCAAAGTGACCCCCTCCTTCTTCAATGCACGCGGCGAGCCTCCGATCCATCGAGTCTTGCCAAGGAAAACGCGGAAGTTCATTTCTGAGGTTTATGAGCAGGTGTTAAGACGTACCTAAATAAATAATGTAAATAAATAATGTGAGGATCTGCACAGTTGCCAATGTATCATTAAATGTCATTGAATATTATCTAAGATCGGCTTTTTATTATGTTTTATTTACCCAAATGTAGAGGCCTGTATCTCGGTAACGGTTGGGAATCAGGCACATGTCGATATAATACTTTCTACTTATTCTTGACATTTCCTCCTGGGACACCCTGTGTATATACGGTATATATATAATGATGTGAGGCGAGAATATTCTCGTTATCTGAGAATATTCTCCAAAATATTATTTGCTGAGAATATTCGAGAATTTTCGTTTTTCTTAGTTTTAAAACATTTTTAGATTGTTTTGCAGCTTTTTAGAGAATTCTAGAATATATTCTAGAATAAATACCAGGATAACCAATAATTAATATCTCTATAGTTTTGAAAAAATCAAATAAATAGAAAAAAAACATGATTTTTTTTTTTCATAAAAAAGCTATTATACTGAAAAACTGAAATTGAATACTTCATTACAAAGGATATTTTTTCTTTCTAAACTGTTCTGTGTGATATATTTTATTAATTTCTATATATAATTTTGAAAAAATAAAATAATTCAAAAAAATCATGATTGTTTTCATAAAAAAGCTATGATGCTGAAAAACTGAAATTTAACACACAATTACAAAGGATATTTTTTTATTTCCCGAAGTGTCTTGAGATATATTTTATTTCTATATAATTTTGAAAAAAATCATAAAAAAGCTATTAACTTAATTATTACAAGGGATATTTTTATTTGTTTCTAAAATGTTTTGTCTGATATATTTAAAAAAATCAACAAAATAAAAAAAATCATGATTTTTTTTTTCATAAAAAAATCAATTGATTTAATCAGGTGATTAAATAATTTTGATTTAATCACTGCCACCCCTGCTAAATACTGTACTTTGAATTGAAATACAGTCTTTATAAAATGACTCAATAAATTTTTTGCATTAGTTAATTTATTTATTTCTTCATTCATCCTATCATTCACTTCTGACTTAGAATTTCTCCATTTTGACAGGAACTGAAGTTAAGTTGTATCTGAATAGTTGAAAAACCCCTCAGATGTTTTAAAAAAGAAAATTTTCGAAAATTCTCGGTTCGGAGAATATTCTCAAGAAAATTCTCGAGAATATTCTCCTAAAGATTATTCCCGAGAATTTTACATTATATATATATATATATATATAATATATATATATATATAATGAATAAAACCACGAAGGAAAGAAAACACAGAATGGTGCTCAAGCGCTTTCGTCTAATGACATCCTCAGGAACTCTGAAGTAAATAAAGAGTTCAAGACTATATAGAGGTTACAAAATTTTTCTTTATATATATAATAAATATAGAAATAAAAATTGTGGGAGGAGCATACAAATTTGTAAGGAAAACTACCAATTTTAGCACTTTGCCCGAATTCAACACAAGATCAAATGGATTGTTTACAACCAATTTTATAGTTAATGCCTGAATGATATGTAGGTCTCAAAAAATATATATAAAAATAAATTGAAAACCAAAAATTGTAAGAGGAGCATACAAATTTATAAGGGAAAACTACCCAAGTTTTAGCACTCTGCCCTTCTTGTCTAAATCTGTTCTGAACGAATTCAACACAAGATCAAATGGATTGTTTACAACCAATTTTATAGATAAGGCCTGAATGATATATATGTCACAAAAAAAAAAAATATATATATATATATATATTATTGTTATCGTTATCGTTATCATTGTTATTGTTCCGAAAGAGAAAAAGAGTGACTGCGAAATTAAGTAACTAAAGATGACAACATCAGAAAAATATCAAATGATAAACTGCAGAGTATCGATGACGCCGATGACGTCATACAGGAACTAATTGAGAAGCATACGGAAAAAGACGACGACGACGCTATAGAAAAGGTTAACTCAAAGTACTTCTATAATTTTGCAAAAAGGAAGTCGAAAAACCATGCGACTATAGGACCTCTGAAAAACGAGAACGGTGCTTTATCTGATGATCTAACAGAAGTATCCGAAATATTAAGAGCTCAGTACGAATCATCTTTCAGTATCCCAAAAACTGACAAACTGATACGAGACAGAAACGCGTTCTTTGAAGAAGAACTACAAAGGGAAAGTGCAACGGACTTCGACTTTACGACAGATGATATTACACAAGCTATAGGGAAACTAAATTTAAGCTCACTCAGCGGCAGGACCGGATAAATGGAATGCCACACTGATCAAAAACTGCAAGAATGCAATCGTTGAACCCCTATACTGGATATGGATACGATCACTAGACACGGGAGAAATACCGGGCATCCTGAAGAGCGCGAACATAGTCCCAATATATAAAGGAGGAGATCGATCCGAGGCCAAAAACTACAGGCCAGTGTCGCTTACATCTCATCTCACTAAAATATTTGAAAGAATAGTTAGACAGAAAATCTATGACTTTTTGGAAACTCAGAAAAAATTAAATGATAACCAACATGGGTTTCGGTCAGGCAGAGCATGCCTATCACAACTAATGGAACACTACAACATTATTATTGATGCACT
>JAJOZX010021457.1:0-5000 GCA_023014485.1 Bathynomus jamesi | reverse complement strand
AAGAACGACGCTTGTATAGGAGATATTCCGCGCAAGACGAGAGAGAGAAAACGGAACAAATGAAAAAATGAGGTAACCACCTGGGAATCGAACCCGGGATCTTCCGATTGCCGGTCAGACGCGATACGTTATTTATACTGCGTGTTCTTTGCAGTTGAATATATATATATATATATATATATATATATATATATATATATATATATATATATATATATACAGGGCGTCCCAAAAAAATGTATACACACTTTAAATAATTATAAAGGCAGTGTTTATTAAAATACATTTCATTTTCAAAATGTAATAGAATCTACAGACATTATTTAATTGTTTTGTCAACGCCTGTTTTCAAACTGACGTCCGTTCTGGTCTAGGCACTGCTGATAACGCGAAGCAATGGAATCGCAAACATCACGAAACATTTCGTTTGGTATTTGTGTGCATTCTCGTTCAATGGCTGCTCTCAATTCAGCGACTGTTGCAGGTTTTATAGCGTAGACTTTGTCTTTTAAGTATCCCCATAAAAAAAAGACTAGTGGTGTGAGGTCTGGTGAACGCGGAGGGTATTCTACGAAACCCCTTCGTCCAATCCACATCCACATCGTGCCAAGTACCACTCGCAATACTCCACTCTTCGGTCCGGATCATCTTCATTAATAGCATGGACTAATCTTCGAATGTAACTATTCCATTGACAGCACTTCAAAATGCGTTGGACAGACGATTCTGAAATTCCTACCTCACGATTCGCTTGCCGCACAGATTTTCTTGGACATTGGTGATACGTTTCCAGTACTCTTTCTTGCTTTGTGGGGCTTGTCGATGTCCGTGGTCTTTCGGAACGCTTCTTTTGGACATTCTGAACAGTTCCATCTGCTTCAAACTTATCTCTAATTCGAGTGATGGTAAGTCGCGTTGGTGGATCTGTTTGAAACTCCCTCCTAAACTGTCTTTGCACTTCAACTGTGTTTTCACACTTCCAGTAGCATTTTAGAATGAATTTCCTTTGTTCAAAGCATTAGTCTGACTGCCATTATTAATTCTAATGGATTTAACTTGGAAAGAAAGAAACATCAATTGAGCTATCAGCTGTTAAAGTGTGTATACATTTTTTTGGGACGCCCTGTGTATATATATATATATATATATATATATATATATATATATATAAAAATTGCAACAGATTTCCTATAAGATAATAGCTTTCCTATTAACATATTTATATTGAATTTTGGTTTAGATCCATTAAGCAAAAAATTTTTTATAAAATATATTCGTATACATGAACTGTATAGAACTTTATATATGAACTTTCTAAATCATGTTTTGTATCTGTTAAATAAAAAAAATATTTTTGGATAAAATGAAGCGTATATATATATATATATATATATATATATATAACATACACACACACACACAAGCGCACAGATGTAAACCAAACTGTATAAACATTTCCTTATTGATAATCTTGTATATGACGAAAAATATATGTATAATAATGCATTATATAGCTAAACGAAATTCCGTATAGGAAAAAGAGAAAGTCGCATTGGATTTGTACAAAAAGGAAATGGATAAAAGTGGATGGGGCGGATTGGATGCTATTCCGTTTGCAACAGGAAATTGGAGATTATTCTGTAATTATTAGACACTGAATGTATAAGTGATTGTTAAAGTTATTTTTCGCGCTCTGTGACAACGGAGTTTAAAAAATAATAAAAGGATGTGTCACACTACGGCAGACAAAACCTTTTTTAAATGCTTTTCAGCTTAATAATACTTTTATTTTAATAAATAGTTTTGTTTCAATGAGGTCACAGGACGATGAATTAAGATTCCAACTGGTATATAACTGGATATTTTTTAAAAGGGTTTTAGTTCGTATATATATATATATACATTCAACTGCAAAGAACACGCAGTATAAATAACGTAAAGAACGACGCTTGTATAGGAGATATTCCGCGCAAGACGAGAGAGAGAGAACGAAACAAATGAAAAAATGAGGTAACGATCTGGGAATCGAACCGGGGATCTTCCGATTGCCGGTCAGACGCGATACCATTACACCATGGACCTCACTCTTCCAAATGCCGTAATTCTTCTACATACTCGCAGAAACCAATGCCCCAAGGGGCACCTCCCGCATGCCGTAACATTATACATTCAACTGCAAAGAACACGCAGTATAAATAACGTAAAGAACGACGCTTGTATAGGAGATATTCCGCGCAAGACGAGAGAGAGAGAACGAAACAAATGAAAAATGAGGTAACCACCTGGGAATCGAACCCGGGATCTTCCGATTGCCGGTCAGACGCGCGATACCATTACACCATGGACCTCACTCTTCCAAATGCCGTAATTCTTCTACATACTCGCGTGTTCTTTGCAGTTGAATGTATATAATGTTACGGCATGCGGAAGGTGCCCCTTGGGGCATTGGTTTCTGCGAGTATGTAGAAGAATTACGGCATTTGGAAGAGTGAGGTCCATGGTGTAATGGTATCGCGTCTGACCGGCAATCGGAAGATCCCCGGTTCGATTCCCAGGTCGTTACCTCATTTTTTCATTTGTTTCGTTCTCTCTCTCTCGTCTTGCGCGGAATATCTCCTATACAAGCGTCGTTCTTTACGTTATTTATACTGCGTGTTCTTTGCAGTTGAATGTATATAATGTTACGGCATGCGGGAGGTGCCCCCTTGGGGCATTGGTTTCTGCGAGTATGTAGAAGAATTACGGCATTTGGAAGAGTGAGGTCCATGGTGTAATGGTATCGCGTCTGACCGGCAATCGGAAGATCCCGGGTTCGATTCCCAGGTGGTTACCTCATTTTTTCATTTGTTTCGTTCTCTCTCTCTCGTCTTGCGCGGAATATCTCCTATACAAGCGTCGTTCTTTACGATATATATATATATATATATATATATATATACAGGGCGTCCCAAAAAAATGTATACACACTTTAAATAATTATAAAGGCAGTGTTTATTAAAATACATTTCATTTTCAAAATGTAATAGAATCTACAGACATTATTTAATTGTTTTGTCAACGCCTGTTTTCAAACCGACGTCCGTTCTGGTCCAGGCACTGCTGATAACGCGAAGCAATGGAATCGCAAACATCACGAAACATTTCGTTTGGTATTTGTGTGCATTCTCGTTCAATGGCTGCTCTCAATTCAGCGACTGTTGCAGGTTTTATAGCGTAGACTTTGTCTTTTAAGTATCCCCATAAAAAAGTCTAGTGGTGTGAGGTCTGGTGAACGCGGAGGGTATTCTACGAAACCCCTTCGTCCAATCCACATCCACATCGTGCCAAGTACCACTCGCAATACTCCACTCTTCGGTCCGGATCATCTTCATTAATAGCATGGACTAATCTTGGAATGTAACTTTTCCATTGACAGCGCTTCAAATGCGTTGGACAGATGATTCTGAAATTCCTACCTCACGATTCGCTTGCCGCACAGATTTTCTTGGACTTTGGTGATACGTTTCCAGTACTCTTTCTTCCTTTGTGGGGCTTGTCGATGTCCGTGGTCTTCCGGAACGCTTCTTGTGGACATTCTGAACAGTTCCATCGGCTTCAAACTTATCTCTAATTCGAGTGATGGTAAGTCGCGTTGGTGGATCTGTTTGAAACTCCCTCCTATCTTTGCACTTCAACTGCGTTTTCACACTTCCAGTAGCATTTTAGAATGAATTTCCTTTGTTCAAAGCTTAGTCTGACTGCCATTATTAATTCTAATGGGTTTAACTTGGAAAGAAAGAAACATCAATTGAGCTATCAGCTGTTAAAGTGTGTATACCTTTTTTTGGGACGCCCTGTACACTGTATATATATATGAAAATTATTTCACGAAAGTAACACGTGAAAAATATTTATGATGAATAAAACCATTCTGTGTTTCCTTTCCTTCGTGGTTTTATTCATCAATATATATATATATATAGATAGATATATATATATAGGTAGATAGATATATATATATATAATATATATATAATATATATATAATATTATATATATATATATTATATATATATATATATATATATATATACAGGGTGGGCCGTAAGTTTCCATACATAGGAAAAATTAAACCTTTGTTTTTATGTTTCAGATACCCTAAGAATATGCGTTTTGACGTAAGATCTTGTTTACTGATGAAGCAAATTTTTACGTCAATGGAGAGGTTAATCGGCAAAACATACGTTATTGGAGTAATGCTAACCCTAACTGGTGAGGGTGGGCGGAAAGTAGCTCCCTATTTTGGATTGGTAAAAAAATACGTATATTATCCATTTATTTCAGAAAAAATAATATGAAAAGGTAGGCATACATGGTAGGTTTTCTCTAAAATTCAATGTGGGCTCCAACTCTTTCCACCAGCTTCTGGAGCCGCCCAGGAATGGCGTCCACTGACTTTAGCAGGAACTCCGGCGGGATGGAGGACATGACTTCCCGAATTCGGTCCTCCAGTTCTTCCAATGTCCTCGGTTTGGTGCGGTAGACTTCTTCCTTTACCCACCCCCAAAGAAAGAAGTCGCACGGTTACCGCTGAAAAACGGCAGAATCGGTTCAGTGTAACGGTGTGGTGTGGTATGACCTCAGATCAGGTTGTGGGGCCGTTCCTTCTGCGCAAACACCATGAATGCTGAGCGGTACCTTGCTATGTTGCGAAACGAGGTCTGGCCGGTTGTCAGCACATGGAGAACATCGACGATCTGATATTTATGCAAGATGGCGCCCCTCCGCACTTCCCTCTTGTTGTCCGTGAGTGGCTGGATGCCCACTTCCCTGGGCGTTGGATGGGTCGTCGTGGTCCACATCAATGGCCAGCCAGGAGCCCCGACTTGACACCGTGCGACTTCTTTCTTTGGGGTGGGTAAAGGAAGAAGTCTACCGCACCAAACCGAGGACATTGGAAGAACTGGAGGACCGAATTCGGGAAGTCATGTCCTCCATCCCGCCGGAGTTTCTGCTAAAGT
>JAJOZX010021456.1:7500-27645 GCA_023014485.1 Bathynomus jamesi | reverse complement strand
ACCTTCAACTGCATTCCCCCAATATTTAGATAATATATAAATCATGTAATTGTAAAATAATGTCACTTCTTCTTCTTCTTCTTCTTCTTAGACTTCACTTCGATTACTTCAATTAACCCTCCCTTGTTAGCAGCCTCGCTGCGAGGAGGGGGCAGAGGCCCCTTGCCTCCTTAACTTTTTAGATTCCGGCCTGAGCTATGGTCGAAAGAGGTCGAACCTCTACCCCTGTAAATTCAGAGCACTACCTGTACATTTTTTAGAAGTAAATTACAGTAAGAGAAACTTTTTATTTTCCCCTTCGAGCCGTGCTCTCTTCAGAAAACTTAGTCATTAGAATCTCCCGATAAGTTAGAAGAAGAATCGGGGAGAAACCTCAAAGAATTTAATAAGCCTCTCAGAATCCTCCGAGCCACTAAAGAAGAACTCGGAGAGTAGTATAGAAGAAACTACTGCAAGTAACAGGTCCGTTGCTGCCTCCTAACCAGAACCCCCGTCGACTTCGAACCAACCCAGGGCCATAGACGGAGTGTTTAACAACAGGCGACCCTGCATCAGGATAAAAATCAAGACGACCCAAGCACATAAAAGATATTGGCACAACAGTCTGGCGAGTCTGCAGCCAAGACTTTATCAAGTGGCGACCCACCATTTGACTGGCGTGTCACTACTTCTAGCTCGTCACATCCACCCTTGAACCGGTGTGTAACGACTCCAAGTTCTCCACGCCTGGTTTTCATCCAAGAAGAAGTAGCCAGCAAGACGACTTCAGGAAACGTCTCAAGGATTTCGTTCGCCGTGGAAATTTTGTTAAGTAAAGTTTGTTTTTTTAAGTAATTTATAAACACTTGAAAAGTCAGTATTATTAACAGTTAATAATGAGTATCAAGTCAGAATTTACAAGAAACACTGAACATTCCATACACAAGTGATATATTTTTGAGTGAAACAGTAAAAAGTCACAGAAGTTAATTGTCACAGAAGTTAATTGTCACAGAAGTTAATTGTCACAGAAGTTAAATGTCACAGAGTTAAATGTAACATAATTAATTTCAGTTATTTTCACTATTATAGTTAGTATAGAATAATTTTATTTTATGTACCAAACATAATAGTATCGTCCCTTCGCGTACATTCGAGTGAAATGTTTACATTTTTTATTTTTGTTTACAATTTTTTTCAAATTATTGAATTGAATTGACTTGCAAATTAGAGAGAGAGTTTACAGTGAGTTTGTAGAGTTATAGAGATACTTCAAAACAGTTTCAAGTTCCAGTTTCAGTTTTCAGTTTTAGTTGGTTGTAACCAAGAGGGACAACCAAACCCCAGAGGTTAATAGTCTCCACTTGATAGAGATCAAGTGCAGTCATTTTCCATTTTCAGTTAATTTCAGTTAATTGGTTGTATCCAAGAGGAACAACCAAACCCCAGAGATTAATAGTCTTCACTTGATAGCAGTTCAAGTGCAAGTCAGTTTCGTTTTCAGTAGACTCCACTTGATAGAGTTCAAGTGCAGTCAATTTTAGTCCGTTTCAGTTTCAAGACACTTGATAGAGTTCAAGTTAGACAGTTTCAGTTTCAAGATACTTGATAAGAGTTCAAGTCAGAAGGTTGCATCCAAGAGGGACAACCGCCCCAGAGATTTATAGAAATACTTGATAAGAGTTCAAATCAGAAGGTTGCATCCAGAGGGACAACCGCCCCAGAGATTTATAAAAATACTTGATAAGAGTTCAAGTCAATAGGTTGCATCCAAGAGGGACAACCGCCCCAGAGATTACAGAAGTACTTGAAGTCAGTTTTGAAGTCCGTTTCAAGTTTCAGTTTCAAGTCAGTTGCAAGTCAGTTGCAAGTCAGTTCCAATTTCAAGTCTCAGTCAGTTTTCAAGTTTCAAGTCTCAGTCAGTTTTCAAGTTTCAAGTCTCAGTCAGTTTTCAAGTTTCAAGTCTCAGTCACTTTTCAAGTTTCAAGTCTCAGTCACTTTTCAAGTTTCAAGTCTCAGTCAGTTTTCAAGTTTCAAGTCTCAGTTTTCAAATCCCAAGTCAGTTTTCAAGTCTCAGTTTCAAGTCCCAAGTCAGTCCTCAAGTCCAAGTATTTCAATGCAGTCAATTGAATTCAACTTTTTCTTTGTAGTTTAAGAGAATTTAATTTAAGAAAATGTAATTTAAAAATTTAATTCAACCTTTTTTTTTTGTTGTAAAAGAGAATTAAATTCAACCTGAATTGACCGGTTTGTGTCTTTAGTTTAACCTTTTTTTTTTGCTTGTAAGAAGGAAATTGACCGATTTGTCTTCTCTTTTCATGCCATTATTGCGTATATAAATATACAGGTAAAATGACATATTTTATTGTTTGCAACCAAAACCGTTTTCACAAATGTTTGTAACGAGTTTTATAATTATGGTGATTATATGATGACAGAAATAGTGTAATAATTAATCGATCATGTACCTAATTTATCCTGCTCTGTACGGTCGGAAAATTTACCCGTATGACCGCACATACCCTAAATTTCAGTTGTGTTTGTTCTTTTTTTTCATTTAATTTTAATAAAACTTCAAAACAATAAAACATATGTATTTATCTATATGCAAACAAGTTTTCAGACTAAAATATCAAATAATTCAAATTCTATCAACATTTAACGAAAGAGTATGATTTTTCTACTTAACATGCAAAAATTATTAAACCTTTTTAATATTTTTTTATTATATAAAAATAATTTTTTATGTAAAATTTACCTGAAATTATTAAAAGAAAAGATTGTTTGAAATGCTTTCCTTCCATTTCAATAACTTTTTTATTCTTGGCCGAAATTCATCTATGGCTCGATTTACTTTTATTTTTAAGAATATTATAAAATTATGTTTAGCTCATTAAAATGCATAGTTGATTTCTATTTTTAATTTGTATTTTTCATTTCTTTGTTCAATTAATCGTGAGTAATTGTCCTTAAATTTAGAATTTTATAATAATCGACCTTGAGCTTAAAGGATTTTATAATAATAATAATAATAATAACAACAACAACAATAATTGACTTAAACTTAAAAGATTTTATAACCCTAAACCCGTCTTAAATTATTATACATTATTTTTAAACTTTGTTAATTCAAAAACCTTCCAAATCCTTACACATACACACGCATGTATGCACACTATATATACAAACCTTATGCTAAAATCATTGGTTATCACAAACTATTTCATTGCGTGTAAGTGCTAACTATGTAATTTAATCTTAATCATTTTTGCTTTCTAATATATCTTGCTTATGCGTTCATTCAGTTAATTGAACAATCCTCTCAGCTAATCTGTCCCTCGAAATTATAAGATACACACTTTCTACCTAGTACAACCAAATACACACTAGACCACAGGTCTATACATCATCCACTACGTAATTCGATTTGTACCTACAATAGTCAATAAAAATTAGTTTATAGATTGTACGATTTACGTTTTTCCCTTTTATCTTTTACTCATTATGTATGTAATTTTTCCCACAGAAAAAATAAAATTTTGTAAAAAAATTTAACTCTCATTGTTTGTCTAAATTAAAGTATTAATCTTTGAATATTTTATATTTTGTAAGCAAGTGTCATGGTAAAGATTTGATTAATCTGCACTGTACCCAACCGCCCGAACTCACTTGTTCTGTATAAAAATTTATAATGTAAAGAAAAATTCGTCATCTAACTTGAATTAGTTAGGATGTTATTTTCTCATTTGTATTGTGTTAATTGTACCCTATTATATTATTGTATACATATTTTAAATGGGAGAGCAATATAAAAATGAACAATGAATAATCAATATTCATTTTTACATAAGAACCAAAATCGCTTAAAGCGAGTTTGGAAAAAAAATTTATTTGTAGCTTTCTACTTTTGTTTGTGTCATAACCCTACGATCTACCATTTCTATGGTTTATTCTTAACCATTTTACAATTTTCATTTGTTATAGAATTTATTATAATTAATTATGATTGCCTTGCATCTCACCCTCGTCCCTAGATTATGCATACACATTGCAAAAAACAGGATTGGAACTCGTAGTTGTACTTCTTAGTCATTAATACCCACTCTTTATCTCTAATTTGTTCTTGTAAATCTTCCTAATAATGATTTGTAATATACGTACAAATTCAATAACTATGACGTCACATTTTCCCGTCATTAATTTCCCTTAATCATATCTCTAGTATGCAATGTATGGTAAATTCTTTAATAATAATTTAGTATAAATATTATTATTCAACCATATTCATCTATACGTCCATATCTTATCTTGACCATTATCCTATATAAATTTTATTAAATATTCATTTTTACTCGTATCAGTCTACGAAACGCAAAACTTTATGCATTCGTTTGAAAACGCACAAATACGTTCTCGTATTATTTTTTTAATTTTTATTTTTAATTATATCACCTCCCGCAATGAACTCGAAAATGCTGAGATAAGTGATCAAATTCCGCTAACTAGGGCAGAAGCGAACTCTTCTACGATAAAAATCTCCTTTCGCTCTGATTCAAATTTATAACATATTATAACATAATATAACATATTATGTTGTATACAAATTATCCTGGATGTGCTCATGTACTTGTGTTGTACTAATAACCATATATAATAACCATATATTATAACCATATATAAATATATAAAAACACTGTAAAAATGGTAAACGACGTAATGTACTTCAATGAAACTGTAATTGAATGTAATGCTTAATATAAATGTAAGAATGTACTTTAATAGAACTGTTGGACAATCATAAACGAATGTGAAGTAATCCTAATCGCAATCATAATTGTAATAGACCAAAACGAAAATGTGCTCAGTGGTGTACTTAAATTGTACTTATGTACTACTACGAAATGATATCGCCTTCAGAAATGAAGGCTCGGCAAAAAAATACGATTTTTTTATTTTTTTTTTTTTATTTGGAATCTTTCATCTGATCATGTGTTTAAAAGGGGGGAACTTAACCTTCAACTGCATTCCCCCAATATTTAGATAATATATAAATCATGTAATTGTAAAATAATGTCACTTCTTCTTCTTCTTCTTCTTAGACTTCACTTCGATTACTTCGATTAACCCTCCCTTGTTAGCAGCCTCGCTGCGAGGAGGGGGCAGAGGCCCCTTGCCTCCTTAACTTTTTAGATTCCGGCCTGAGCTATGGTCGAAAGAGGTCGAACCTCTACCCCTGTAAATTCAGAGCACTACCTGTACATTTTTTAGAAGTAAATTACAGTAAGAGAAACTTTTTATTTTCCCCTTCGAGCCGTGCTCTCTTCAGAAAACTTAGTCATTAGAATCTCCCGATAAGTTAGAAGAAGAATCGGGGAGAAACCTCAAAGAATTTAATAAGCCTCTCAGAATCCTCTGAGCCACTAAAGAAGAACTCGGAGAGTAGTATAGAAGAAACTACTGCAAGTAACAGGTCCGTTGCTGCCTCCTAACCAGAACCCCCGTCGACTTCGAACCAACCCAGGGCCATAGAAGGAGGGGTTAACAACAGGCGACCCTGCATCAGGATAAAAATCAAAACGACCCAAGCACATAGAAGATATTGGCATAACAGTCTGGCGAGTCTGTAGCCAAGACTTTATCAAGTGGCGACCCACCATTTGACCGGCGTGTCACTACTTCTAGCTCGTCACATCCACCCTTGAACCGGTGTGTAACGACTCCAAGTTCTCCACGCCTGGTTTTCATCCAAGAAGAAGTAGCCAGCAAGACGACTTCAGGACACGTCTCAAGGATTTCGTTCGCCGTAGAAATTTTGTTAAGTAAAGTTTGTTTTTTTAAGTAATTTATAAACACTTGAAAAGTCAGTATTATTAACAGTTAATAATGAGTATCAAGTCAGAATTTACAAGAAACACTGAACATTCCATACACAAGTGATATATTTTTTTGAGTGAAACAGTAAAAAGTCACAGAAGTTAATTGTCACAGAAGTTAATTGTCACAGAAGTTAATTGTCACAGAAGTTAAATGTCACAGAGTTAAATGTAACATAATTAATTTCAGTTATTTTCACTATTATAGTTAGTATAGAATAATTTTATTTTATGTACCAAACATAATAGTATCGTCCCTTCGCGTACATTCGAGTGAAATGTTTACATTTTTTATTTTTGTTTACAATTTTTTTCAAATTATTGAATTGAATTGACTTGCAAATTAAGAGAGAGAGTTTACAGTGAGTTTATAGAGTTATAGAGATACTTGAAAACAGTTTCAAGTTCCAGTTTCAGTTTTCAGTTTTAGTTGGTTGTAACCAAGAGGGACAACCAAACCCCAGAGGTTAATAGTCTCCACTTGATAGAGATCAAGTGCAGTCATTTTCCATTTTCAGTTAATTTCAGTTAATTGGTTGTATCCAAGAGGGACAACCAAACCCCAGAGATTAATAGTCTTCACTTGATAGCAGTTCAAGTGCAAGTCAGTTTCGATTTCAGTAGACTCCACTTGATAGAGTTCAAGTGCAGTCAATTTTAGTCCGTTTCAGTTTGAAGACACTTGATAGAGTTCAAGTTAGACAGTTTCAGTTTCAAGATACTTGATAAGAGTTCAAGTCAGAAGGTTGCATCCAAGAGGGACAACCGCCCCAGAGATTTATAGAAATACTTGATAAGAGTTCAAGTCAGAAGGTTGCATCCAGAGGGACAACCGCCTCAGAGATTTATAAAAATACTTGATAAGAGTTCAAGTCAATAGGTTGCATCCAAGAGGGACAACCGCCCCAGAGATTACAGAAGTACTTGAAGTCAGTTTTGTAGTCCGTTTCAAGTTTCAGTTTCAAGTCAGTTGCAAGTCAGTTGCAAGTCAGTTCCAATTTCAAGTCTCAGTCAGTTTTCAAGTTTCAAGTCTCAGTCAGTTTTCAAGTTTCAAGTCTCAGTCAGTTTTCAAGTTTCAAGTCTCAGTCACTTTTCAAGTTTCAAGTCTCAGTCACTTTTCAAGTTTCAAGTCTCAGTCAGTTTTCAAGTTTCAAGTCTCAGTTTTCAAATCCCAAGTCAGTTTTCAAGTCTCAGTTTCAAGTCCCAAGTCAGTCCTCAAGTCCCAAGTCATTTCAATGCAGTCAATTGAATTCAACTTTTTCTTTGTAGTTTAAGAGAATTTAATTTAAGAAAATGTAATTTAAAAATTTAATTCAACCTTTTTTTTTTGTTGTAAAAGAGAATTAAATTCAACCTGAATTGACCGGTTTGTGTCTTTAGTTTAACCTTTTTTTTTTGCTTGTAAGAAGGAAATTGACCGATTTGTCTTCTCTTTTCATGCCATTATTGCGTATATAAATATACAGGTAAAATGACATATTTTATTGTTTGCAACCAAAACCGTTTTCACAAATGTTTGTAACGAGTTTTATAATTATGGTGATTATATGATGACAGAAATAGTGTAATAATTAATCGATCATGTACCTAATTTATCCTGCTCTGTACGGTCGGAAAATTTACCCGTATGACCGCACATACCCTAAATTTCAGTTGTGTTTGTTCTTTTTTTTCATTTAATTTTAATAAAACTTCTACACAATAAAACATATGTATTTATCTACAGGGTGGGCGGAAAGTAGCTCCCTATTTTGGATTGGTAAAAAAATACGTATATTATCCATTTATTTCAGAAGAAATAATATGAAAAGGTAGGCATACATGGTAGGTTTTCTCTAAAATTCAATGTGGGCTCCAACTCTTTCCACCAGCTTCTGGAGCCGCCCAGGAATGGCGTCCACTGACTTTAGCAGGAACTCCGGCGGGATGGAGACATGACTTCCCGAATTCGGTCCTCCAGTTCTTCCAATGTCCTCGGTTTGGTGCGGTAGACTTCTTCCTTTACCCACCCCCAAGAAAGAAGTCGCACGGTCTGATATTTATGCAAGATGGCGCCCCTCCGCACTTCGCTCTTGTTGCCGTGAGTGGCTGGATGCCCACTTCCCTGGGCGTTGGATGGGTCGTCGTGGTCCACATCAATGGCCAGCCAGGAGCCCCGACTTGACACCGTGCGACTTCTTTCTTTGGGGGTGGGTAAAGGAAGAAGTCTACCGCACCAAACCGAGGACATTGGAAGAACTGGAGGACCGAATTCGGGAAGTCATGTCCTCCATCCCGCCGGAGTTCCTGCTAAAGTCAGTGGACGCCATTCCTGGGGGGCTCCAGAAGCTGGTGGAAAGAGTTGGAGCCCACATTGAATTTTAGAGAAAACCTACCATGTATGCCTACCTTTTTATATTATTTCTTCTGAAATAAATGGATAATATACATATTTTTTTACCAATCCAAAATAGGGAGCTACTTTCCGCCCACCCTGTATATGCAAACAAGTTTTCAGACTAAAATATCAAATAATTCAAATTCTATCAACATTTAACGAAAGAGTATGATTTTTCTACTTAACATGCAAAAATTATTAAACCTTTTTAATATTTTTTTATTATATAAAAATAATTTTTTATGTAAAATTTACCTGAAATTATTAAAAGAAAAGATTGTTTGAAATGCTTTCCTTCCATTTCAATAACTTTTTTATTCTTGGCCGAAATTCATCTATGGCTCGATTTACTTTTATTTTTAAGAATATTATAAAATTATGTTTAGCTCATTAAAATGCATAGTTGATTTCTATTTTTAATTTGTATTTTTCATTTCTTTGTTCAATTAATCGTGAGTAATTGTCCTTAAATTTAGAATTTTATAATAATCGACCTTGAGCTTAAAGGATTTTATAATAATAATAATAATAATAACAACAACAACAACAATAATTGACTTAAACTTAAAAGATTTTATAACCCTAAACCTGTCTTAAATTATTATACATTATTTTTAAACTTTGTTAATTCAAAAACCTTCCAAATCCCTACACATATACACGCATGTATGCACACTATATATACAAACCTTATGCTAAAATCATTGGTTATCACAAACTATTTCATTGCGTGTAAGTGCTAACTATGTAATTTAATCTTAATCATTTTTGCTTTCTAATATATCTTGCTTATGCGTTCATTCAGTTAATTGAACAATCCTCTCAGCTAATCTGTCCCTCGAAATTATAAGATACACACTTTCTACCTAGTACAACCAAATACACACTAGACCACAGGTCTATACATCATCCACTACGTAATTCGATTTGTACCTACAATAGACAATAAAAATTAGTTTATAGATTGTACGATTTACGTTTTTCCCTTTTATCTATTACTCATTATGTATGTAATTTTTCCCACAGAAAAAATAAAATTTTGTAAAAAAATTTAACTCTCATTGTTTGTCTAAATTAAAGTATTAATCTTTGAATATTTTATATTTTGTAAGCAAGTGTCATGGTAAAGATTTGATTAATCTGCACTGTACCCAACCGCCCGAACTCACTTGTTCTGTATAAAAATTTATAATGTAAAGAAAAATTCGTCATCTAACTTGAATTAGTTAGGATGTTATTTTCTCATTTGTATTGTGTTAATTGTACCCTATTATATTATTGTATACATATTTTAAAGGGGAGAGCAATATAAAAATGAACAATGAATAATCAATATTCATTTTTACATAAGAACCAAAATCGCTTAACGCGAGTTTGGAAAAAAAAATTATTTGTAGCTTTCTACTTTTGTTTGTGTCATAACCCTACGATCTACCATTTCTATGGTTTATTCTTAACCATTTTCCAATTTTCATTTGTTATAGAATTTATTATAATTAATTATGATTGCCTTGCATCTCACCCTCGTCCCTAGATTATGCATACACATTGCAAAAAACAGGATTGGAACCCGTAGTTGTACTTCTTAGTCATTAATACCCACTCTTTATCTCTAATTTGTTCTTGTAAATCTTCCTAATAATGATTTGTAATATACGTACAAATTCAATAACTATGACGTCACATTTTCTCGTCATTAATTTCCCTTAATCATATCTCTAGTATGCAATGTATGGTAAATTCTTTAATAATAATTTAGTATAAATATTATTATTCAACCATATTCATCTATACGTCCATATCTTATCTTGACCATTATCCTATATAAATTTTATTAAATATTCATTTTTACTCGTGTCAGTCTATGAAAACAAAACTTTATACATTCGTTTGAAAACGCACAAATACGTTCTCGTATTATTTTTTTAATTTTTATTTTTAATTATATCACCTCCCGCAATGAACTCGAAAATGCTGAGATAAGTGATCAAATTCCGCTAACTAGGGCAGAAGCGAACTCTTCTACGATAAAAATCTCCTTTCGCTCTGATTCAAATTTATAACATATTATGTTGTATACAAATTATCTTGGATGTGCTCATGTACTTGTGTTGTACTAATAACCATATATAATAACCATATATTATAACCATATATAAATATATAAAAACACTGTAAGAATGGTAAACGACGTAATGTACTTCAATGAAACTGTAATTGAATGTAATGACTTAATATATAATGTAAGAATGTACTTTAATAGAACTGTATTGGACAATCATAAACGAATGTGAAGTAATCCATAATCGCAATCATAATTGTAATAGACCAAAACGAAAATGTGCTCAATGGTGTACTTAAATTGTACTTATGTACTACTACGAAATGATATCGCCTTCAGAAATGAAGACTCGGCAAAAAAATACGATTATTTTTTTTTTTTTTTTATTTGGAATCTTTCATCTGATCATGTGTTTAAAAGGGGGAAACTTAACCTTCAACTGCATTCCCCCAATATTTAGATAATATATAAATCAAGTAATTGTAAAATAATGTCACTTCTTCTTCTTCTTCTTCTTCTTAGACTTCACTTCGATTACTTCGATTAACCCTCCTTTGTTAGCAGCCTCGCTGCGAGGAGGGGGCAGAGGCCCCTTGCCTCCTTAACTTTTTAGATTCCGGCCTGAGCTATGGTCGAAAGAGGTCGAACCTCTACCCCTGTAAATTCAGAGCACTACCTGTACATTTTTTAGAAGTAAATTACAGTAAGAGAAACTTTTTATTTTCCCCTTCGAGCCGTGCTCTCTTCAGAAAACTTAGTCATTAGAATCTCCCGATAAGTTAGAAGAAGAATCGGGGAGAAACCTCAAAGAATTTAATAAGCCTCTCAGAATCCTCAGAGCCACTAAAGAAGAACTCGGAGAGTAGTATAGAAGAAACTACTGCAAGTAACAGGTCCGTTGCTGCCTCCTAACCAGAACCCCCGTCGACTTCGAACCAACCCAGGGCCATAGACGGAGGGGTTAACAACAGGCGACCCTGCATCAGGATAAAAATCAAAACGACCCAAGCACATAGAAGATATTGGCATAACAGTCTGGCGAGTCTGTAGCCAAGACTTTATCAAGTGGCGACCCACCATTTGACCGGCGTGTCACTACTTCTAGCTCGTCACATCCACCCTTGAACCCGTGTGTAACGACTCCAAGTTCTCCACGCCTGGTTTTCATCCAAGAAGAAGTAGCCAGCAAGACGACTTCAGGACACGTCTCAAGGATTCAGTTCGCCGTAGAAATTTTGTTAAGTAAAGTTTGTTTTTTTAAGTAATTTATAAACACTTGAAAAGTCAGTATTATTAACAGTTAATAATGAGTATCAAGTCAGAATTTACAAGAAACACTGAACATTCCATACACAAGTGATATATTTTTTTGAGTGAAACAGTAAAAAGTCACAGAAGTTAATTGTCATAGAAGTTAATTGTCACAGAAGTTAATTGTCACAGAAGTTAAATGTCACAGAGTTAAATGTAACATAATTAATTTCAGTTATTTTCACTATTATAGTTAGTATAGAATAATTTTATTTTATGTACCAAACATAATAGTATCGTCCCTTCGCGTACATTCGAGTGAAATGTTTACATTTTTTATTTTTGTTTACAATTTTTTTCAAATTATTGAATTGAATTGACTTGCAAATTAAGAGAGAGAGAGTTTACAGTGAGTTTATAGAGTTATAGAGATACTTGAAAACAGTTTCAAATTCCAGTTTCAGTTTTCAGTTTTAGTTGGTTGTAACCAAGAGGGACAACCAAACCCCAGAGGTTAATAGTCTTCACTTGATAGCAGTTCAAGTGCAAGTCAGTTTCGTTTTCAGTAGACTCCACTTGATAGAGTTCAAGTGCAGTCAATTTTAGTCCGTTTCAGTTTCAAGACACTTGATAGAGTTCAAGTTAGACAGTTTCAGTTTCAAGATACTTGATAAGAGTTCAAGTCAGAAAGTTGCATCCAAGAGGGACAACCGCCCCAGAGATTTACAGAAATACTTGATAAGAGTTCAAGTCAGAAGGTTGCATCCAGAGGGACAACCGCCTCAGAGATTTATAAAAATACTTGATAAGAGTTCAAGTCAATAGGTTGCATCCAAGAGGGACAACCGCCCCAGAGATTACAGAAGTACTTGAAGTCAGTTTTGAAGTCCGTTTCAAGTTTCAGTTTCAAGTCAGTTGCAAGTCAGTTGCAAGTCAGTTCCAATTTCAAGCCTCAGTCAGTTTTCAAGTTTCAAGTCTCAGTCAGTTTTCAAGTTTCAAGTCTCAGTCAGTTTTCAAGTTTCTAGTCTCACTCACTTTTCAAGTTTCAAGTCTCAGTCACTTTTCAAGTTCAAGTCTCAGTCAGTTTTCAAGTTTCAAGTCCCAGTTTTCAAATCCCAAGTCAGTTTTCAAGTCTCAGTTTCAAGTCCAAAGTCAGTCCTCAAGTCCCAAGTCATTTCAATGCAGTCAATTGAATTCAACTTTTTCTTTGTAGTTTAAGAGAATTTAATTTAAGAAAATGTTATTTAAAAATATAATTCAACCTTTTTTTTTGTTGTAAAAGAGAATTAAATTCAACCTGAATTGACCGGTTTGTGTCTTTAGTTTAACCTTTTTTTTTTGCTTGTAAGAAGGAAATTGACCGATTTGTCTTCTCTTTTCATGCCATTATTGCGTATATAAATATATAGGTAAAATGACATATTTTATTGTTTGCAACCAAAACCGTTTTCACAAATATTTGTAACGATTTTTATAATTATGGTGATTATATGATGACAGAAATAGTGTAATAATTAATCGATCATGTACCTAATTTATCCTGCTCTGTACGGTCGGAAAATTTATCCGTATGACCGCACATACCCTAAATTTCAGTTGTGTTTGTTCTTTTTTTTCATTTAATTTTAATAAAACTTCTACACAATAAAACATATGTATTTATCTATATTCAAACAAGTTTTCAGACTAAAATATCAAATAATTCAAATTCTATCAACATTTAACGAGAGTATGATTTTTCTACTTAACATGCAAAAATTATTAAACCTTTTTAATATTTTTTTATTATATAAAAACAATTTTTTATGTAAAATTTACCTGAAATTATTAAAAGAAAAGATTGTTTGAAATGCTTTCCTTCCATTTCAATAACTTTTTTATTCTTGGCCGAAATTCATCTATGCCTCGATTTACTTTTATTTTTAAGAATATTATAAAATTATGTTTAGCTCATTAAAATGCATAGTTGATTTCTATTTTTAATTTGTATTTTTCATTTCTTTGTTCAATTAATCGTGAGTAATTGTCCTTAAATTTAGAGTTTTATAATAATCGACCTTGAGCTTAAAGGATTTTATAATAATAATAATAATAATAACAACAACAACAATAATTGACTTAAACTTAAAAGATTTTATAACCCTAAACCCGTCTTAAATTATTATACATTATTTTTAAACTTTGTTAATTCAAAAACCTTCCAAATCCCTACACATACACACGCATGTATGCACACTATATATACAAACCTTATGCTAAAATCATTGGTTATCACAAACTATTTCATTGCGTGTAAGTGCTAACTATGTAATTTAATCTTAATCATTTTTGCTTTCTAATATATCTTGCTTATGCATTCATTCAGTTAATTGAACAATCCTCTCAGCTAATCTGTCCCTCGAAATTATAAGATACACACTTTCTACCTAGTACACCCAAATACACACTAGACCACAGGTCTATACATCATCCACTACGTAATTCGATTTGTACCTACAATAGTCAATAAAAATTAGTTTATAGATTCTACGATTTACGTTTTTCCCTTTTATCTACTACTCATTATGTATGTAATTTTTCCCACAAAAAAATAAAATTTGGTAAAAAAATTTAACTCATTGTTTGTCCAACTTAATTGTTTGTCTAAATTAAAGTATTAATCTTTGATTTTTTAATATTTTGTAAGCAAGTGTCATGGTAAAGATTTGATTACTGCATTGTACCCAACCGCCCGAACTCACTTGCATTGTATAAAAATTTATAATGTACAGAAAAATTCGTCATTTAACTTGAATTAGTTAGGATGTTATTTTCTCATTTGTATTGTATTAATTGTACCCTATTATATTATTGTATACATATTTTAAAGGGGAGGGCAATGTAAAAATGAACAATGAATAATCAATATTCATTTTTACATAAGAACCAAAATCGCTTAACGCGAGTTTGGAAAAAAATTTATTTGTAGCTTTCTACTTTTGTTTGTGTCATAACCCTACGATCTACCATTTCTATGGTTTATTCTTAACCATTTTACAATTTTCATTTGTTATAGAATTTATTATAATTAATTATGATTGCCTTGCATCTCACCCTCGTCCCTAGATTATGCATACACATTGCATATAACAGGATTGGAAACCGTAGTTGTACTTCTTAGTCATTAATACCCACTCTTTATCTCTAATTTGTTCTTGTAAATCTTCCTAATAATGATTTGTAATATACGTACAATTTCAATAACTATGACGTCACATTTTCCCGTCATTAATTTCCCTTCATCATATCTCTAGTATGCAATGTATGGTAAATTCTTTAATAATAATGTATTATACATATTATTATTCTACCATATTCATCTATACGTCCATATCTTATCTTGACCATTATCCTATATAAATTTTATGTTCTCTTATTATTTTTTTTATTTTTATTTTTAATTATATCACCTCCCGCAATGAGCTCGAAAATGCTTAGGTAAGTGACCAAATTCCGCTAACTAGGGCAGAAGCGAACGCTTCTAAGATAAAAATCTCCTTTCGCTCTGATTCAAATTTATAACATATTATGTTGTATATAAATTATCTTGGATGTGCTCATGTACTTGTGTTGTACTAATGACCATATACAATAACCATATATAATAACCATATATTATAACCATATATAAATATATAAAAACACTGTAAGAATGGTAAACGACGTAATATACTTCAATGAAACTGTAATTGAATGTAATGACTTAATATATAATGTAAGAATGTACTTTAATAGAACTGTAATGGACAATCATAAACGAATGTGAAGTAATCCATAATTGCAATCATAATTGTAATAGACCAAAACGAAATTGTGCTCAGTGGTGTACTGAAATTGTACTTATGTACTACTACGAAAGATATCGCCTTCAGAAATGAAGACTTGGCAAAAAAATACGATTATTTTTTTTATTTTTATTTTTTTTATTTTTATTTGGAATCTTTCATCTGATCATGTGTTTAAAAGGGGGGAAACTTAACATTCAACTGCATTCCCCCAATATTTAGATAATATATAAATCATTTAATTGTAAAATAATGTCACTTCTTCTTCTTCTTCTTAGACTACACTTCGATTACTTCGAGTAACCCTCCCTTTTTAGCAGCCTCGCTGCGAGGAGGGGGCAGAGGTCCCTTGCCTCCTTAACTTTTTAGATTCCGGCCTGAGCTATGGTCGAAAGAGGTCGAACCTCTACCCCTTTAAACTCAGAGCACTACCTGTACATTTTTTAGAAGTAAATTACAGTAAGAGAAACTTTTTATTTTCCCCTTCAAGCCGTGCTCTCTTCATAAAACTTAGTCATTAGAATCTCCCTATAAGTTACAAGAAGAATCTAATAAGAATCTCAAAGAATTTAATAAGCCTCTCAGAATCCTCCAAGCCACTAAAGAAGAACTCGGAGAGTAGTATAGAAGAAACTACTGCAAGTAACAGGTCCGTTGCTGCCTCCTAACCAGATCCCCTCTCGACTTCGAACCAACCCAGGGCCTTAGACGGATGGGTTAACATATATATATATATATCTATGTGTATATATATATATATATATATATATATATATATATATATATATATATATATATATATATATATATAGATATATCTATCTATATATATATATATATATATATATATATATATATATATATATATATATACATTCAACTGCAAAGAACACGCAGTAAATAACGTAAAGAACGACGCTTGTATAGGAGATATTCCGCGCAAGACGAGAGAGAGAGAACGGAACAAATGAAAAAATGAGGTAACCACCTGGGAATCGAACCCGGGATCTTCCGATTGCCGGTCAGACGCGATAAACCATTACACCATGGACCTCACTCTTCCAAATGCCGTAATTCTTCTACATACTCGCAAAAACCAATGCCCCAAGGGGGCACCTCCCGCATGCCGTAACATTATATACATTCAACTGCAAAGAACACGCAGTATAAATAACGTAAAGAACGACGCTTGTATAGGAGATATTCCGCGCAAGACGAGAGAGAGAGAACGGAACAAATGAAAAAATGAGGTAACCACCTGGGAATCGAACCCGGGATCTTCCGATTGCCGGTCAGACGCGATAACCATTACACCATGGACCTCACTCTTCCAAATGCCGTAATTCTTCTACATACTCGCAGAAACCAATGCCCAAGGGGCACCTCCCGCATGCCGTAACATTATATACATTCAACTGCAAAGAACACGCAGTATAAATAACGTAAAGAACGACGCTGTATAGGAGATATTCCGCGCAAGACGAGAGAGAGAGAACGGAACAAATGAAAAAATGAGGTAACCACCTGGGAATCGAACCCGGGATCTTCCGATTGCCGGTCAGACGCGATAACCATTACACCATGGACCTCACTCTTCCAAATGCCGTAATTCTTCCTACATACTCGCAGAAACCAATGCCCCAAGGGGGCACCTCCGCATGCCGTAACATTATATACATTCAACTGCAAAGAACACGCAGTAAAATAACGTAAAGAACGACGCTTGTATAGGAGATATTCCGCGCAAGACGAGAGAGAGAGAACGGAACAAATGAAAAAATGAGGTAACCACCTGGGAATCGAACCCGGGATCTTCCGATTGCCGGTCAGACGCGATAACCATTACACCATGGACCTCACTCTTCCAAATGCCGTAATTCTTCTACATACTCGCAGAAACCAATGCCCCAAGGGGGCACCTCCCGCATGCCGTAACATTATATACATTCAACTGCAAAGAACACGCAGTATAAATAACGTAAAGAACGACGCTTGTATAGGAGATATTCCGCGCAAGACGAGAGAGAGAGAACGGAACAAATGAAAAAATGAGGTAACCACCTGGGAATCGAACCCGGGATCTTCCGATTGCCGGTCAGACGCGATAACCATTACACCATGGACCTCACTCTTCCAAATGCGTAATTCTTCTACATACTCGCAGAAACCAATGCCCCAAGGGGGCACCTCCCGCATGCCGTAAACATTATATACATTCAACTGCAAAGAACACGCAGTATAAATAACGTAAAGAACGACGCTTGTATAGGAGATATTCCGCGCAAGACGAGAGAGAGAGAACGGAACAAATGAAAAAATGAGGTAACCACCTGGGAATCGAACCCGGGATCTTCCGATTGCCGGTCAGACGCGATAACCATTACACCATGGACCTCACTCTTCCAAATGCCGTAATTCTTCTACATACTCGCAGAAACCAATGCCCCAAGGGGGCACCTCCCGCATGCCGTAACATTATATACATTCAACTGCAAAGAACACGCAGTATAAATAACGTAAAGAACGACGCTTGTATAGGAGATATTCGCGCAAGACGAGAGAGAGAGAACGGAACAAATGAAAAAATGAGGTAACCACCTGGGAATCGAACCCGGGATCTTCCGATTGCCGGTCAGACGCGATAACCATTACACCATGGACCTCACTCTTCCAAATGCCGTAATTCTTCTACATACTCGCAGAAACCAATGCCCCAAGGGGGCACCTCCCGCATGCCGTAACATTATATACATTCAACTGCAAAGAACACGCAGTATAAATAACGTAAAGAACGACGCTTGTATAGGAGATATTCCGCGCAAGACGAGAGAGAGAGAACGGAACAAATGAAAAAATGAGGTAACACCTGGGAATCGAACCCGGGATCTTCCGATTGCCGGTCAGATGCGATAACCATTACACATGGACCTCACTCTTCCAAATGCCGTAATTCTTCTACATACTCGCAGAAACCAATGCCCCAAGGGGGCACCTCCCGCATGCCGTAACATTATATACATTCAACTGCAAAGAACACGCAGTATAAATAACGTAAAGAACGACGCTTGTATAGGAGATATTCCGCGCAAGACGAGAGAGAGAGAACGGAACAAATGAAAAAATGAGGTAACCACCTGGGAATCGAACCCGGGATCTTCCGATTGCCAGTCAGACGCGATAACCATTACACCATGGACCTCACTCTTCCAAATGCCGTAATTCTTCTACATACTCGCAGAAACCAATGCCCCAAGGGGGCACCTCCCGCATGCCGTAACATTATATACATTCAACTGCAAAGAACACGCAGTATAAATAACGTAAAGAACGACGCTTGTATAGGAGATATTCGCGCAAGACGAGAGAGAGAGAACGGAACAAATGAAAAAATGAGGTAACCACCTGTGAATCGAACCCGGGATCTTCCGATTGCGGTCAGACGCGATAACCATTACACCATGGACCTCACTCTTCCAAATGCCGTAATTCTTCTACATACTCGCAGAAAGGTCCATGGTGTAATGGTTATCGCGTCTGACCGGCAATCGGAAGATCCCGGGTTCGATTCCCAGGTGGTTACCTCATTTTTTCATTTGTTCCGTTCTCTCTCTCTCGTCTTGCGCGGAATATCTCCTATACAAGCGTCGTTCTTTACGTTATTTATACTGCGTGTTCTTTGCAGTTGAATGTATATAATGTTACGGCATGCGGGAGGTGCCCCTTGGGGCATTGGTTTCTGCGAGTATGTAGAAGAATTACGGCATTTGGAAGAGTGAGGTCCATGGTGTAATGGTATCGCGTCTGACCGGCAATCGGAAGATCCCGGGTTCGATTCCCAGGTGGTTACCTCATTTTTTCATTTGTTCCGTTCTCTCTCTCTCGTCTTGCGCGGAATATCTCCTATACAAGCGTCGTTCTTTACGTATATATATATATATATATATATATATATCTATATATCTATGTATATCTCTATATTATAATATATATCTATGTATAATATATATATATATATATATATCTATGTATATATATCTATGTATATATATGTAGATATCTATGTAGTATATATAGATATATATATATATATATATATATATCTATGTATATATATATATATATATATATATATATATATATATATGTATATATAACTATGTATATATAGATATATATATATATATTATATATAAACTATGTATATTATATATATGTATATATAACTATGTATAATGTATATATATATATATGTATATATTATATATATATATATATATAATAATATATATTATATATATAACTATGTATGTATATGTATATATATAGATATATTATATATATATATATATATATATATTATATATAACTATGTATATATATTTATATATATATAACTATGTATATATATATATATATAGATATATATATATAGATATATATATATATATACAGGGTGTCCCATAAGTCCGGCATCATAGTAAAAATAATAAAAAAAGGCAAAACAAAAGCTTTTATCTACAGAACGTGCTCAATATGTCCAGTGTCCACCATTGTTTTCATTACACAAATTCAGACGTCATACCCAGTCAGCAAGCACACGGTGAATGATGTCAGGAGTAATGGTGTTACATGCCCCAATAATGCGCTGCCGCAAATGTTCAACACTCCTAATTTTCTCTGCGTATACCAGCGCTTTCAAGTGGCCCGAGATGAAAATCTAGTGGCGTGAGATCCTATGAGTAGAATTATCTGGAATCGTTCTTCCTTGCTCACAGACAT
>JAJOZX010021456.1:0-2500 GCA_023014485.1 Bathynomus jamesi | reverse complement strand
CGCAGAAACCAATGCCCAAGGGGGCACCTCCCGCTTGCCGTAACATTATATACATTCAACTGCAGGTGGTACTTCATTTTTTCATTTGTTGTTTCTCTTTCTCGTCTTGCGCGGAATATCTCCTATACAAGCGTCGTTCTTTACGTTATTTATACTGCGTGTTCTTTGCAGTTGAATGTATATATATATATATATATATATACATAGATATACACATAGATATATATATATAATGTTATAATGTTACAATGTTTCAGACCAACAAAGACCCTAGGATCCACTCATGGCTGGTCTACCTAACTGTTTTCGTAATCGTGTATTGTGTATGTCCTCCGTGGTGGCGGAGGGGACCTACAATTTTACGTGGGTTCAGAACAACAACAACATAAGAAATTTATGTAAAAACTGCCGGTAAATAGGCAACGACCAATTTTTACGAAACTAAATAATTATCAATTTAAAACTAATTAATTATCGATTTAAAACTAAAGATAGAATCTCTGGATCCAGAGGATCAAGTCATAATAGACTACTGTCCACAAATATGTTACACTCTATATCTATTTATAAAGGACATGCAAATATATCAGATCCAAAGAATCCAGTCAATTTCATCACGGTATCCATCAAGTCACGGTCCATATCGATTGCGGACCAAGTCAAAATTTACAACCATATACATTACAATATATACACTTAGGAGGAAAAGTGTAGGTGTGGCTGTAAAGACTGTACAGTAATGTAGAAATGTGTGTGCACCCATTTTGGGTCTCCCATTTAAAGGTGTTTGTGGGGCAAGTGAAGATCATGAGTTTTTCAATACCTCACAGTACTATGGGGGGCACCGCTCGGCAGAGGAATCTCTTTAAATGGGGTGTGTAAGGACAGAGAGTATCCCCTAACCCACGACGCTGCCTCCCTATATCCCACAACACTTATGTTGAGCTGTGGGATCGATCACCACAAAGCCTTACTTTTACTGGCTTAAACTATACCCAATCTATCAACATATTTGACTAATCGATTTTTAAACATGTTTATAGAAGTTCTACTAATTACTTCTACCGGCAAAGCTATTTACTATTCTATGGGTAAAAAAGTTTTTGGTAACTGCTGTCTCGAACCTTCTACTTGTCAACTTAGACCCGTTATTTCTAGTCCTATTATATTGAGATATTTCGAAAAAGCTATCTCTATCTACGTTATCGAACCCATTCATAATTTTGAAAGCCTGGATTAGATCACCCCTTAACCTCCTAGTCTCGAGTGTTGTCAATTTTAACTCCTTAAGCCTATCCTCGTACGACTTTGACCTAAGCGACGGAATCATCTTAGTTGCTCGTCTTTGAACTCTTTCGATTTTGTCTATATCTTTACGCATATGCGGATTCCAAAATTGGACCGCGTACTCCAAATGGGGTCTAACTAATGATTTATAAAGTGGAACTATAATATCGCGCGATTTGTACTCAAAATTTCGAGCTATAAAACCTATCACTTTGTTCGCCTTATTGATCGCTGCTGTACTTTGTTTCGCTACTTTTAAATCACCAGTGACTATAACTCCTAAATCTTTTTCCTGCTCTACACTTGTTAAATCTTTCCTTGACATACTATACGCAAAATTACCGTTACCCGAACCTGTATGCAAAATTTTGCACTTATCAAAGTTAAATCTCATTTGCCATGTGACTGACCAATCAACGATTTTATTCAGATCTTCCTGAATTTTACCTCTATCTTCGTCATTAATCACCCTACCATCCAGCTTCGTGTCATCCGCAAACTTTGAAACTGTACTGACTAGGCCGACATCTAAATCGTTAATATATATATGAAAAAGCAAGGGGCCCAACACAGAACCCTGAGGAACGCCAATCGCTACATTAGCCCAACACGACTCCGCTCCATCAAGGACCACCCTCTGTTTCCTGCCTCGCAACCACTCTTGTAGCCAATTTATTACTACACCCCTGATTCCATGAGCCTTAGTTTTTTCAATGAGTCTTTTGTGCGGCACGGTGTCAAACGCTTTTTGAAAACCTAAATACACTACATCAACCGCCCGATGTCTATCGTAAACGTCAACCACGCTTTGGAAAAATTCTAAAAGATTAGTTAAGCAAGATTTGTTTCGCCTAAATCCATGCTGCGTATTTCTAACTAGCTTATGCACTTCTAAGTGTTCGACTATACGATCCCTAATTATTGATTCCAGTAGCTTACCTACAGTACAACAGACGTTAAACTGACTGGCCTATAATTTCCCGCCGCACCTTTATCGCCTTTCTTAAAGATAGGTGTTACGTTTGCTAACTTGAAATTATCTGGTACGCACCCCTCAGAAATAGACGCATTAAAAATCTTTGTTAGCGGCACAACAATGCTATTTTTTAATTCTTTTAGTTGTATGGGGCATATGGAATCCGGCACTGGTGATTTACGCGTTTTCATTTTATGAATATAGAGCGTTAACACCCCTTCACTAAGAACTATATTA
>JAJOZX010021455.1:0-26810 GCA_023014485.1 Bathynomus jamesi | reverse complement strand
GTAGAAGACGTAAATAATGTCCCCAACATGGACGATATCATTCCATTTAGTAGCAAGACTATTTTGGATGAAATAACTGTTTACGAGGGTGAGATTGCTCATTATATGGATAGGCTAAAAGTTAGCAAGGCTCCAGGCCCTGATGCTTTTTATCCCAGACATTTGAAAGATTTGAAAGACATTATTGTAGGCCCCTTAACGAAGATTTTTAATCAGTCACTCGAAACAGGGATTATTCCTGAAGACTTCAAATTAGCTAACGTCATGCCCATTTTTAAAAAAGGTGACCACACAGTAGCTAGCAATTATAGGCCCATTAGCTTAACATCAATTGTCGGTAAACTATTGAAATCCATCATTAGAGATCGTATTATTTTTTTCTTTCTTTATTTTACCAGATTCGTACCTAGTGTGGTACATATCTCAGCGAGGCAGTGGGTGGGTGAGTGGTGTTACTGAGTTGGGGATGATAGACCAGGGAGGGGGGATGTAATGTTCAGTTACTGGGTAGTGGGTATGGGTTGCCTGGTCTCAGACCCATTGAAGCAGGTGGGAATAAGTGAGGAAATGGGAAATCACTTCCTCCAAAAAATGGGGGCCTTCAGCAAGCATGAATTGTAGATGCTTGGGTATGGGAATTTCGGCCAAGTGAGGGAAACATCTACAATGAAGAGCAGACAAGTTTGGACATTCGACCAGGAGATGCATGACAGTGATGGGAGTATGGCAGGTAGGGCAGAGCGGGGCTGGCAATTTAGCCATAAGGTGACCATGAGTAATGCGTGTGTCCTCTGCGGAGACAGGCTATAATCACTTCTTTATGTCGGGACTGGTGGAAGGAGGAGGCCTAGTATCCTACTTGCAGTTTGATCTTTTGAAGTTTGTTTTGTGTGGCCTGGTCCCATTCCCATTGCCAGATGGAACAGAAGTGGGAGAGGAGAGTCGGGAAGAAGTTGGTGAAAGAGGCCAGGAAGAGGCTGGCAGTAAGCAGGCCGACTTTGCCATGCGGTCCGCCTCCTCGTTACCCTGGATGCCGACATGTGCCAGGACCCAGCAGAAGGCGATTGTCTTGTGTCGGAAGGCTGTTAAAAAATGGAAGATTTGCTGGATGGTACAGATGAGCAGGTGAGGGGGGTTAAATCTCTCTAGGGTGAAAAGTGTGCTTTGGGAATCTAAATAAATGATGAAAGAGCTGGCAGAGTGAGTGCGCACTATATTGAGGGCCTCCTTAATCACGAAGAGTTCTGCTGAGAAAATGGAGGTCTCGCCGGGCAGGCTGACGCCTCAAGAAAGTGGCTGGGCCAGTATCACCACTGAGGTGGCCACACCAGTCTCCGAACAGGAACCATCTGTATAAATGAGGACTGTGTCTGGATGTTGGGTTGCATGTTCACGGAAGAGTGACCTGTATACCGTAGCACTCGTCGTATTCTTCGGTAGAGCACACAGGTCCCTGCAAAACTTGATAGGGGTGAGGAGCCAGGGGGGGTAGATGTTGTATGAAATGGGGATAATTGAGGGGGATGGGCATGTTAGAAAGGTCAAGGAAAGAGCGGACCTCTTTAGTGAAGTGACAGCTCTGTCCCTGGGGTGGGAGTTCAGAAATCGCCGCACATAGAAGCGAAGAGGGTAGTCTACCAGCGTTAATGTGTTTAAAAACCATCTAGATAGAAATTTTAAATAATTAATGTTGTTTAAAATAAAAAAACAATTGGCAACAGGAGATCTGGGGGTCATAATTGGGATGAGTTTGTTGACATCTAATGTCAGCAAAAAAAATAAAATAAAAAATAATTAGACTAACACAAACTTAGTTGTAGCTTGTTGAGTAAATTAACCCACTTCTTGTTATTCTTTATACTTATTTTTCTTCTCTCTTTATTGCATGTTTGCATGGGATAGTGTTTGAGTTAAGAATGTGTTGTAATGCATTTTTATTTTACTTCTTTTCATCTTTCATGCCTTTCCAGCCTAGTGGGCTGCATCCTCTACCTCCCTATGGAGTGGAGGGTCGGTCTGCAACAGTTTGAAGAATGTGTTGCATGGTTTGTAAGCATTCTTATTTTACTTATTTTCACCTTTTTCCGGCAGAGTGGGCTCTACCTCCCTATGGAGTAGAGGACCATTCTGTAATCTTTCCTATTCTCTCCGACTATTTTTCTGACTTGTCAGCAGTGGCCAGCAGATGATGATGGGGAGTCTTTTTTCTCTTTTTCTGAATGAATGTTAACCCACGAGTGATAGTTGTTGCTACTTACTTAACCCCTTACTCTCTTCTCTTAACCCTTACTCTTTCCTTTCTCTCGGGCTAACCTTAGAGTGGATCTTAGGGTCTTTGTTAGCCTTAGCTTCTGTAGATCTGTAGATTTATATTATCAATTCCTGCAATATTTTTCATTATGGGTTTTGTGTGTGACTGAACATATAGTACTGTACCACCACCCTTTCTTTCTATTCTATCATTGTTAAACATCTCATAACCAGGAATATGATATTCTCTGAGAAATCCTCTACTCTCTGTATTAACCAGGATTCAGTAATTGGTACAACCTCAAATTTTTGGTCAAGAACAAATCAAATTTCATCAAATTTAAGTCAAACTTCGAGCATTAATATAAAACATTTATAAAATTTTAAATACCACAGTAGAATATCAAGGTTCTTTGTGGAGGCAGTGAGTGATGTTCATATTTCATAAATAGCAATACTTTTTCACATCAATGTAAAACCTACTCTAAATCACCCTCAATATCTTTATGTGCACAGCATTTCAAAAGAAAGGATTGACTAATAACTTAATGAGGTTTCATTTTCCTGAATCATGAACTAGACAGTGAAAAATTAAAATATTTTAAGTGTACACTACAATCAAAGTTTACAGTACCAGATGACACGGTAGGGTATTGAAGCAATACATGGTCTTTGGACACTAACAAGAAAGAAGTTAGACAAACCTAAAAGATCCTGTGAGATCTGAAGCACCAGGTCGAAGAAGAACTTGAGTTATGTAATTTGCAGTTCTACTTATCACCTTTCTTCTTAGGTTCCATCCAAACACACCACCAGATCCAGTGTATCGTGTTCCAGATACTATGTCATAATCCTTTTCTTTTTGTTTCTTTATGAATTCTATGATGAATTTAGGCTATGGATGGAAAGTAATATGAAATTAATTTTAGCGAAATGTTATATGCAATAAAGAAAAGAAACAAAGTTCTTTTCTAATCAAAGTTATGGCCCCATCCAATGAAGCTTCTTATTAATTAAGACTATATATTATATGCAAACCAAGTTTTCCTACTTAAATTCTACTTAGGCTGAAGTTGATAATTTGAATTAAGTACCTAATCCTCAATGAATGTAGAAATATTTAGACCTACTACATCTCCCATTAAGCCAACCTTCTTAAAAAAATTTAAGTAGTAAAATGTGGAAAGAGGCTAAAATAATGTGACATGTAAAGTAAATGAGGAATGAAAATAAAGGTGGAACTGACATAAATGTGATAGGAGTTAATAGGTTTGAAATAATAGAATAAAATGAACACTTAAAAGATGGTGACTAAAATGAACAAACAAACAAACAAAAACTTTTATTCAGGAAAAGAACACAACTTACATAAACTTCTACAATAATTTTCAATATTTTTCTGTACAATTTAAATATCTAATAGGCATTAATATATTCACAGAATTCTAACTTGAATACAGCATGCCATTAGAAGCATGAAAACTTTTCTTCAGGCAAAATCAGTGGTATTCATTTTATTAATTACATAAGAGAAATGAAAATTACTACAACTACTAGGTAAAAGTTTACAAAAGTAGCGTTTGATTATTTTACATGAATTTAAAACACTGCCTTCCCATACATTTTTCTCTGCATCCAGATGATATAGCAACCTGTGGTTTGGATCTAAGGTTGGCCAGTTTTTACCACTGTGGTTTTAACTGCTGATTTAAACTGGTTTAAATTATCCTGGTTTTTTATTAAGTTTTGACCACTGGCTCTTTTAAAAGCAATGTTTCTTAAAGGTTGGATTACAGACAGTGCTGGACTTACCTATAAGCTAAATAAGCTATAGTTTAGGGCCACACACCCTCGGGGGCCTCATTTTTTTAAATATATTTTTATTTTATCATTAGTTTTTATTCTTTAACACTAATTCATCAAAAATTATATATATATTATTTTTTCTTTATCATTAACATTAATATAAAAAATAATAATTATAGTAATAATTATTTTAAATTTTTTTACCCGAATTTTTTTAGAGAAGGGCCTCAAATTTCATATAGCTTAGGGCCTCAGCAGGTGAAAGTCCGGCCCTGATTACAGAGAAAACTGTATGCCTTATTTTTCTTACACTTGTATAAATAATAACTGGAAATTTGTAAACAATCTCATATTGTCAGAATGCAAGGTTGTTCATTATACCTCACAATTTCAGTGTCATAAACATTAAAAATTATGAAAAGAAAATTTTTCCTAGTGACTGTGTTACTGGCATTTATTTAAAATAAAGCACAAAAACTGAAGAGAAAATTAATAAGCTTTAAAGGAAACAAAAATACAACTTCAGTCTTATAAGAAATCTAGTTGAAATAAAAAAGTTTAATTTTATACCTACAAGAGCTAAACAAAGATGAAATAACTTTTCAATATTCTGATTCATAATCTGGTTCAATTTCACCTATATTGTTGCATTTAATATTTTGTAGCACATTACACATTTGCTTGCTTTTACCACTCCTAATCTATTTCTTAGTTTATTTTGAATGAAGCTAAAATTGGAGAAAATTCCTTCTACTGAGGTGGATGATGTTCACACACTCGTAAATGACTTTCAAAAACAATAATAAACTTGGGATCTGAGTATTTATGCAATGAAGACCACCATGTTGCTGGTTACTGTCATCCTTGCAGGTTCTGAGAAGAATGACTTTGGGTAAGGAACCAAATTGTAAGGGGCAAAAATTCAGGATAAATTTTTTTCCAGATTCACTCAACCAACTTCCTGTTCTACACTTAAATCTAGTCCCATATATTGTGAATGCTATTGAGCTGTGGTCATACATTCATTACATCTAGATTTCACATACTTCATATATAGTTTCTGGTCTTCACTTTTCATTAGAAGTCACCACTTATCAGTCATATCTGCAACTGTGGTGGACTCTCACTGGAGTCAGTCAAGAGCAGTGTCACAGTGTCGTGGAACTTACTTTGATATATAAATGTTTTGGGCAACTTTCCTTTTATACTGTACTACAACATAAATAAGTAGCTATTTTCAATGGAGATGGTACAGTAAGTTGTTGTTATTTCGGGATTTGTGTGTCTAAATTCAATGTTGTATAAAGGAATTAATGCAGTGTTACCTTTCCTAGCATTTCTGTAGTCATTCTCATAGTTCTTTTTAATTGTTCTCCAAATAAATATGCTGAAGAAAATTAAAAATCTTAAAGTAAATTACTTATATAATACATAGAAAAAGTTCAACTTGTTTTAATTAATTAACAAAAGTACTAAACATTTAAATATATCAATACCACAATTCCAAAAGTTCAAGAGAAATAAATCTAAATCAACAATGATTAAACTGAGGAAAGTTTCAATACTGAGTGAAGCTACAAGTGACTACTGACAGCATTCTTGACTTGCCTGTAGTTGGAGTTCCAATAATATAGTGGCGATTCCCTTCATATTAATATTTCATTATATTTTTAAGTTATTATATTAAGACATTTTACCACTTCTTCAGTGACACCTGCAGACAAGCAGACAAGCATTCATTTTTCCTCTTCACAAGACTTCTATGAAATTTCATTATAGAGGCACACACACACGCGCGCGGCCGCGCGCGCACACCCCACCTCTTTTTAACCTCACTAGAAGGAATTTTTTATTCTCTACAGTAAAATGGTTTCTCCTTGATGTTCAACAAAACATTTTTGTAAATGGTTTCATTTACAAAAACATTATTGAAACTCTGTATAGTACATTCGTTTGAATTAATTACATATATTCAGAACTAGATTTTTAATATTATATACAATAATAATAATAATATTGAGATGGTATGGTTAACACCCCAAGTTGGTGGGAACTCCACTATTGGAAAGGATTCCTGAGAGCTCCCAAACCCCTCAGTAGGGCCTGGGAGGTTTCAGTAATCCCCATTGGGCCAGCTTTCTTCGAAAGCCAAGCCTTCAGAGTTACTAAAATGTTTTTTCTTCTCTTTTTAATTGATTATAACAGATTTGAAATTCTCTCAATATAGAGAATGTTAAAAAAAACATTGAGGCAATCATATGCCTGAGTATAACAGCTTGGAAATTCTCTCAGCATAGAGAATCAGAAGCTTGAGGCAATCATATGCCCATATCAAGAGACGGGAAAGCATCTCACTTCTCCTTGATGGTGTGGTAGGTGATCCAGTCTTGTTTTACCATTGGTGTTTTGTATTGCTTAACATTAGCTATAAGAACCATGTCTCACATATTTGGATCACTTAAAATTATCATGTAAATATCATAATCATTTTTGAATGCCTGATTTTCCTTATAAAGACCTTGTTGAAGAACCTAACTTCAGTTATCAATATGCATCACAATAGATTTTGAGCTTTCTCAGGCTGTGAACTAAATTGTACCTTTAACTGCCTTATGAGCAACATATTAATGCAAATACATATCCCAAATTTTAGACCATTAATTCACTGGGGAACAAATTTCAACTTTTTGTCTATTGAATTAGATTTGACAGTTAGTTCTAGGTAATTTGGGTGTGCTGAGCACGAATTTTTACTCAGTTTTGCTCTATCAGGTCCTGATTTTGCTCAACACCCCTCCTCTTTCGTCGTTTCATAAAAAGGTTTTTTTTCTCAATACTCGCTAGGTCTTTTTGCAGTTACACATTATGCAACTAGGTTTTTATCTAGGTATTTGTACCTATTGTTATGGTATTGTTGTATTATGTATATTTTTATATGTAACACCCTAAAAATATTTTTAATTTTGTCATTTTTAACCCATTTTAATATTAGTAAATGAGCTAAAAATATCATAGAATTCTAAAATTTTCTCGAGCGTTCCTGTTCTCTGTAGAGTATTCTAGAGGGACAACTAAAATATATAAAAGCGACTCGTTTCCAGAGGCAGGCAGGCAGGCAGGCAGGCAGGCAGGCAGGCAGGCAGGCAGGCAGGCAGGCAGGCAGGCAGGCAGGCAGGCAGGCAGGCAGGCAGGCAGGCAGGCAGGCAGGCAGGCAGGCAGGCAGGCAGGCAGGCAGGCAGTTGAGTTAGTTAATTAAGTTTGGGCATTAACATAATTTTGAATTGGCATATGATTTAGTGAGTAATTTTGTCATCGTGATTTAATATAGTTGATTTAATTAGAGGTAATTTATATTGTACCTACTCATCCGTGTTTCTAGTTTAATTTCATAGATTGTAAGTACCTATTTCATAATAAGTACCTATTTAAACTAATTTTTGTGTTTATATTTCAGATTTCTTAAATTTATATGAATTAAGGGCTTTAAATACCTTTACAAATTGGCAGAACAATCAAGCAATATGTCATCAAGCACTAGAAAGTTCAAATGCAAAACAACCCTGATTCCTTCTGTTATATATGTGGAATTTTACACTTCCACATCAACGAGCAAATATAACTGACTTCGTAAAAAGAGCTTACTTAGCTTATTTTGGCATAAACTGGGGGACCAAGATAAATCGTGGGCTCCACATAAAGCCTGCACTATATGCATTGAAAGACTGCGACATTGGATGAAGGGTTCGGATTCAAAATACCTTTTGGAGTTCCGATGGTAAGTTTATGATTTCATAAAACTACTAGTAATTTAATCACTAGTATACTGTAACTTACCTAAATGTAATTGTAACTTAGGTACATAAACAAAAATTTACAGAAAATGTTTATAAGAATCTCAAATATTGCATAAGGTTGAAACACATAGAAATGTTAAATGTTTGGGTGATAACTTTTGATAAAATTCATAAAAACAAGTCTCTCGTCGCTTTTGTTAACGCTTTACAATTTTTTTTCCATATCAGGTGTGGCGAGAGCCTACTAACCACGAGACCGATTGCTACCTTTGCTTTGTCAAGACTTCGGGCTTCACTAAGAAAAATAAACATTGTATCGAGTACCCAAATTTCGACACCGGATACGACCTGTGCTACATTCAAATGAGATCCCCATTCCAAAATTTAAGGGTCTGCCAACTCAAGAATTAGTTGAAGATGTTCCTGAAATATTGTTATGCACTTTGAGGAGTCAGACACCGATTTTGACCCGGCGTATTTGAAAGTCAAAACGATCCGCAAAAGTTTAACCAGGCCGAGTTGAATGATCTTGTAAGGGATCTAAATTCCAAAAAGGCTGCGGAAATTTTAGCTTCAAGACTTAAAGAGAAGAACTTGCTTACTTCAAACACATCATTTCATTTTACAGAAAAAGAGAAGAAGAACTTGTTAAATATTTTGACAGAGGATAGTTTAGTATATTGCTGCGACATAGTTGGTTTGTTAAAGAAGATGGGGGTTGAGTCTTATGATGCAAATGATTGGCGCTTGTTTTTAGCAGTTCGAAAAGAAGTCTTAAGTGTGTGTTGTTGCATATGGCAATCTATACGGCTCGATACCGATTGGGCACTCAACAAAATTAAAGAAAAGTATGAACATATAGAAAAGGTTTTAAATCTTATCAATATAGGGAGCATGAGTGGATCATATGTGTTGACTTAAAAATGGTTAATTTTCTGCTAGGACAACAAGGAGGGTATACTAAATATCCCTGCTTCCTTTGCTTATGGACAGCAGAGCCAAGGAGAACCATTATTTCAAACAAATCTGGCCAGCACGAACATCACTTACTGTCGGAGAAAAAACGTAATTATCCACCTTTAGTGAGCAGAGATAAAATCATATTTCCTCCTCTGCATATAAAACTAGGCCTCATTAAACAATATGTAAAAGCTTTAGATACGAACGGCGAGTGTTTCAAATACATAACTTCAAAATTTCCAAGTTTAAGTATGAAAAAATCAAGGCGGGAATTTTCGACGGTCCACAAATAAGAACATGATTAAAGACAGCAATTTTCCTAATGTCATGAATGAACGCGAAAAAAATGGCTGGTTCTCATTCGTGGACTTGATAGAAAACTTTTTAGGCAATTATAGGGCAGATAACTACGAAGAAATCGTAAAAAACTTTAAGGGACTACAAAGAGTTAGGTTGCAATATGAGCATAAAAATGCATTTTTTGAATAGCCATCTTGACCAATTTCCAAGTAATTTAGGTGATGTAAGTGACGAACAAGGGAGAGATTCCACCAAGATATCAAATTATGGAGGAATGGTACCAAGGCCGCTGGATTCCCACATGATGGCTGATTACTGCTGGTGCTTGAAAAGAGACCTGCCATCAACAAGCAATACGCTAGAAAGTCTTACAAAAGAAATTTTTTGCCACAGTGAAAGCTTCATATCTGTTTTGTTTTTTATTTTAAGTCATTTCTATCGTTATAATGTAATTTTCTATAGTTTGAACTGCTTGTATTCATGAAACTTGAAAAAAATTTAACACACGACTTAATTTTTTAGTCCTAATTTGAAAAATCTGAAAAATGGCACATAGGCTGTCGACAAGAATCAGGACCTGATAGAGCCAAACCGAGTTGAAATTCGTATTCAGCGCACCCAAATTACCTAGAATCAAGTGTCAGATATCATTCAATAAATACGTGTTGCCCAGTGTTATCATTGTCAGTTTTGCTCCCTTTTCTGGCATCATTGCACTCATGGATTCCTGTGAGTCCACTGATGACAGTGCTAGGGGATAATCTCTAAATGTTGTTGGGTTTTTTCTTTATCAGGGATTTGTTTTGGCTGGGACATTTGCTTATTGAAGTGAATTTGGACAAAGCTTTTTCTTCCCCAATGCCTGCACAAATGCTGAAGCCAGTGTTCACATAATTTTTTTTTGTTATAAACATTGCTTTTGTGTGTACTGATTGAGCCAAGAATACATTTAATGATTGTGAGATGAAGTGGAGTTTAAAATGACACATCTGGGACTTATCAGGTTTATACAATTTGGGTAACACTCATTGACCTTACCCTAGTAACTAATATTCTTTGTTTTTTTTGCATTAGTTATGTAATTATTTTTTTTCTGTAAGTCTTGTCTCCTTTGTGTGGTAATGGGCTGGTGATGGCCAATAATTTAATGGTTTTATTTTATTTGACATTTTTGTGTGTGGTATGGGACTAATGATGTTTGTTTCTTTTGTTTTGTAGTAATAATTTTTTTTTCAAGTGCTTAGTTGGTTCTGAAAACACATTGGTGTATGATCAATAAAATTGTTCAGATCTTCTTTAGTTACCTGTAAAAACTTGCCTGCTGATGCAGTTAACCTGTAAGTGTTATTATTGTTTTGTTGATTAAATTAAGCAAAGGACATTTTACTTTTCTTAAATCCTCCCACCATAAGCCGAAGAGTAAGTCGTTAAAAGAGGCAGACTGGCTGGCTATGCCCCAGAGATCTTAAAGGTGAGAACCCAGTTTCAGATTGGTAGGAGCTGCCTATCTGACATAATCTCAACCACACTAAAATTGGTAACTTGCTCACCTCATTTCTCTCATTCTTAGCAGTGCAGGTGGTGCTGAAGTCAAAGGATTTTTTATTAAGGCCCTCTGGGTGGTTCTCACTGGCAGCTAAATCTCCCATCTCCGCAACCAGCCGCAGCTGCCGTGACCCCACTAACAGAGTATCCGGTAGGTGAGTAACGCAAACGCATCTTTACACAGATACACTTACCGGCATCGCGCCCCCCGTTTCACTGGTGCCCAGAAACATCCCACCAGTGGGTCAGTGGCAGACATCCCAATCCTCTGTGAAGCCCCAATCTGAAATGGCCAATGTGGCACATCTAGCACCAGCCCTTCCTACAGCTCAAGCAGCACCCCCATTGAATCAGTGTGCTTATCCACCTTCTTCATGGAATTGGCCACCTAACTATATTGAACAAATCCCACACCAGTCAACACACACACCACATCTGAGTTCACCACCAGTTGTATTAAAGCAAGAACTACCCATGGTTGCCATGGGTGCCCCTCAGTCACTGCAACAAACAGTCAAGGAAGGCTAAGGGGGCCCAATGGAAGAAAAGTGAGAACTGCAGCAAACTTCCCTAGGGGTCAGTCTCACCCACCAGCCAATAACTTTCAGCAAGTTGCAGCAGCACCAAGAGGCCACAGGACATGTACCCATTGTCAGCAGTCAGGGCATACAAAGGGTCAATGTCCCTCGCGTCCTTTATGTCATTGGTGTGGAAAGCGGGGTCATCTCCATCAAGATTGCTATACTGCCAGGAACATTTGCATACGTTGTAAGCAACATGGACATAGCCCTGCACAGTGTCCTACTCAGAAGAACTATTTAATGGAGAGGCCACAATGCCCAAGTTGTGGAGGACCACATTTGGGTCAAGATTGCATGAGTGACCAAGGGTTGGTCCCACCACACCACAACTAGCACCAGAATTGGGAAACTAGATAGCTCTGTCATGGAAGGCCGCATGCCAGAGCTACCCCAGCATGCTAGCAATGAACGGTCTTTTGGAGGCATCATTGCTTCCCAGGAAGCAACACCATCAGGGCAATATCCATTAGCAAGTCAGATTGCACACAACTACCTTGAGGCCCCCCAGAGTGAGACTGAAGATGAGACAGTGGAAGATGTTGAACAAGTTGGAACCCTAGAGAGGGATGAAGAGCAGCCAGTGAACACTGAAGATGAATTGGCTGAAGTTCTGGACCTGAGACAAGAGCAGCAATCAAGCAATGCCTTAGTCATCCGGCCAAGAATAAAAAGCTCTCCCCACACAGGCCCATTGTCAGCTCTTGTGGATACAGGTGCTGCAGTCAGTTTGATGTCAGCTTCATGTTACCATCAACTTCCCTCTGATAAATTCCCACTAAAGGAAGTACCTCTCAAGGGGATTAGGGGTATAGGTAAACACATTGTACCAGTTCTGGGTGGTTGTACAGTCACACTCATGTTTCCCAATTTTGAAACACAACCAATTGAGTTTGTGGTTGTGAGAGACCATGTCTCAGACTTTGATCTGATCTGTGGGGTAAACATGTTACAGACTGATAGTTTGCTTCCTGACTTGGCTAAACGAGAACTCCTCACTCGGAAGGGAAGCCAACTTATCACAGTTGCCCAAGATGCTCAACAGCCACTTCCAACCAGCCTTGAATGTGAAAGTGTGGAAGATGTTGAAGTTGCGCCCCGCACCTGTCAAATGATAGAGGCATGTTTCCGCCTCCAAGGATACAACCCTGATCATGAGTTAACTTATTTGGAAAGTAACTCCTCGTAAAAGATTTGATTATACAACCTGGATTAATGAATGTCACAGAAGACAACTTTTTGGTTGCGGTATTCAACCTTGGAGACTTCTCACAGAAGATCTCCAGAGGAAACTTAATTGGGAAGGCTATGAAATTGCAGGGTAAGGACTCACTGGTACATCTGGTGGACTTCACTGACAGTTCAAAAACTTCTAAAAATCAGGAGGACTGGACTTCACAAATGATGGTTGATGCTTTTGAGTTGACAAATACATCTCTCTCAGCAGAACAAAAGGACCAGTTAGTCCAGTTGTTGCTGTGCCACCAAGGAGCTATTAGTCATGGTGATGGGGATGTTGGCCACACAACCATTATCAAGCATCAGATTGAAACAGAACACAGGCTTCCAGTCCATATCCCAGTAAGGCGAGTCCAAGGACCTGTACTGCAGGACATTGAAGAGCACTGCCAACAGCTGGAGGAAGATGGTATCATCAGACGAAGTTTCTCCCCATACTCTGCACCTGTCGTGCCAATTAAGAAAAGTGATGGGTCAATACGGTTATGCATTGATTATCGAGAGCTCAACAAAATAACAAAACGAGATTGCTTTCCATTACCTAATTTGATTGACACTCTCTTCAATTTGCATGGAATGCAATACTTTTCTACCATTGATTTAGTCAAAGGGTATTATCAGGTTGAGATGGAGGAATCCAGTGTTGAGAAAACTGCATTCTCCACCCCTCTTTCCCATTGGGAATTTCTCAGAATGCCGTTTGGGGTGAAAAATGGTCCAGCTACCTTTCAACGAGCCATGATGATGGCATTATCTGGGATCCCATGGACTCAATGCATGGTCTACCTTGATGATATAATGGTAGTAAGCCGCACCTTCCCTGAACATCTTGAAATTCTGGGAAAGGTCTTGCATGCCTTGGAATCTAATGGTTTTAAATCAAACCCTCAAAGACTGAGCTTTGCCGAGAGGAAGTGACATTCCTGGGACATCAGGTGTCATCCAAGGGGATGGTCCCACTGGTAAAGAACCTAGAAGGTATTGCCAAGTTTCCAATCCCAAACACCATCAGAAGACTCCGCCAATTCTTAGGGATGGTTAATTTCTATCGCCGACACATCCAAAATTGCTCAGAGATAGCAAAGCCTCTTAGTGAACTTACAGGCCGCAAGACGCTGACTTGGACAGCGAGTTGCCAGACTGCGTTTGATAAACTAAAGGAGGCCTTAGTTAGTCCGATCTTGTTGACATACCCTGATAGGTCAAAGGAAGCTAAACCCCTACAGCTCCATGTAGATGCTTCTAACATTGGAGCTGGGGCTTGCTTGTCCCAAGAGCAGGAAGGAAAGAATAGGCCCATAGCCTTTGTTTCAACCACATTCAATAGGGCTGAACAAAAGTACTCAACCACTGAACGAGAATTAGCTGCTATTCGATGGGCTGTGAGGACCCTAAAACCCTTCCTTTATGGAATTAAAGTTAAAATTTTTACTGATCATCAACCTTTAACCTTCCTTTACAATATGCCATTAGTAAATAACAGAGTTGCTCGCACACTGGAAGAGCTGAGTAGCATTGAATATGAGCTAGTGTACATACCTGGGAAACAGAATTGTATCGCAGATGCACTATCCAGGTCTCCAATTGACAATTGTCAAGAATCATTGGATCAATATGACAACCGATCAAATGCCACTCCAAAAGGATTCATAAAGACTGAAGTCCCAGGGGGAGGAGATTCCCTCTTTTATTGTCTATCCTTGTGGAGTAGTGGCACAATGGATCATCATAGGGAAATCAGAGAAGCAACAGTAGCAGAACTAATTAACAGGCGAAATAAGTATGGGATCTCTTCTGATAAAGCTATCACCCGTCAGCTGAATCTGATGAAACATGTTGGTCAGATCCCAACCCCACGGTTGATCCAAGTTTATAGTGATATGAATAAGGTAGAGATTTGGGTATATCATGGAGATCGAGCTCCCTTAAAGTATGGTTCTGACAACTACCATGATCGGTGTTATCTGCAGTGCCTCGCTGGGATCCATTACAATTGGTTAAACCCTATACACCTACCTGGTCAATCAAATGATAAGCCTTCCCCTGAAATTCTAAATGTGAATAGGGAAACTGATAGCCCCTTTGAAGAATTTACACTGCTTGATGATAGCATGGAGGAGGACCTTGCACCTGACACAGAGGCTAGTGGGGAGGGGAATCTACCACTGATAACCTTACACCACAATTGGAACTGACATCAGTTGTGGTGGACATCTGTCCAGTGATTCCTTTGAGAGAAGGAGAACAACTCCCAAAAGAAGGAGGGGCATTGTCCTGGAAGATGTCATAACCTTACAAAAACTTGACCCTCACCTATGTCGCCTTAAAAAGGGGATTAAGCAACAATGGACAGCAAAACGATATACTGGAAACCTACAACCATATAAACGAGATCATCAGCAATTGGTAGTTATTGATGACATCATTTACCATAGGGGAAAGACCACCACTTGCGTTGTGTTGTTGCCAAAGGTGTTGCTATAGATTGGGCTGTCATTTTTCACAAGGAGTTTGCTCACTTAGGGCGAAATAAATTGCTTGCCCTATTATTGGAACATTTTTGGTACCCACAGCTGCATCGCATAGTGACTGAGATAGTCACTCTTGTGTGGAGTGTCAGAGAGCAAAGATTACCAATATTCTCCACACACCACCTGTGTTTAAGATTGTAACCCAACATCCTTTTGAGTTGATTGCAGCAGATCTTATCTCCTACCCTATCTCTCAAAAGGGGAATGTTTGTGCATTGGTGGTGGTTGACCATTTCTCTAAGTGGTTGTCCGTGGTCCCACTGCCCAATAAACGGGCCTCTACTGTAGCACAAGCATTCAAAACTCGAGTATATCCATTTCTGCCCAGGCTGCCTGAAAAGCTACTCAGTGATAATGGGCCTGAGTTCACAGCCCAGGAATTTGAAGATACCTTGCTTGAACTGGATATACTCCATGTAAGGACTTCTCCCTATTGCCCCACATCCAATGGGGCTGTTGAGCGAGTAAACAGGACACTAACCCAATATTTGCGGATGAGTTTGAACCAGGTTGAGACCTGGGATGACCATCTGCCCAGGGTGGTATCCATTTACAACAATACCAAGCATCAGGAGACTGGTATTTCCCCAGCAGCCTGTCTCTTATCCCAGGCTCACATCTTCCCTCAGGGCCCTAGGATAGACCACCATCAGCTTCAATATCGGGATGAAGGCCACCCACGGTTCGAACCCTATCACTTAAACCAGCTGGTGGGGCTGAAAATACACTATCCTGGCAACCTGAGCATCAATAAATTCAAACCTCGGTATGCTGGACCATATGTATAATTAAAGTGAACCCAAATGAAATTACTTATCAAGTTCAGTCAATGAACCCTCAGGAACCCACTATTTATAAAGTTCACCACAAACATCTGAAAAAGTGGAATGTGGCTCCACCATATCTTCAACAGAACCGCTACTACCAAAGGCTTTTGGGAGATGCCCATTATGAGGTTGAATTCCTACCACAACCTACACCTGTAGAGATGAGTAAGGGTCCATCTCTAATTGAAGAACCAAGCCATGATGAGCCATTCTTTAAGGGTTTTCGCTTCAACCCATTACCTGTGGAGCATCTGAGAAAAATTCAGCAGACTCTAGATCAGACTCTCCACAACCTGTATCAGTTGGAAGAGATTTCATGAACAGCCACCTCCCAGCAGAAATTCTTTGAGACTAGATAAGACAAGTGGGGAGGATAAAGTTAATGGGGACATAGAGAATGATGCCCAGTAGCAATCTCATCCTTTGATTCAGGGCAGGAACTACCTTCCTCTGAATTGGAGCCAGTGAAACAAAGTCCCCTAACGTCTTTTCGATTTATTGCTACCAATAATCAATCATATTTAGTGGCTGTGGAACCTGAAACAGACTTTGCAGTGACACAATCTCCAGAATCTTCAGAAATGACAAGTGAGTTGAACTTAGTGGCCTAGGAGGAGGACTGAGTCCAACTGATCAGCCAACTCACGCAAGGCGACGAGGGTCCCTCACTCTGGAACCATTCTCTGGTGTATTAAAGTGGGTAAAGAAAACATCATTGACACCTTCAAAAATTGATTTTAGAGGGTTCTCACCTGAATCTCAAAACCTGCCTTTACCAGTTGTTACACAAGTAGGTACCCTCAAGAAGATGGGGAACCGACCATTCACAAGGTCACAGGGCAGATCTCAGGAATTGCCTAGGGTACAAAGTTCCCCACTTGAGAGGAAAACTAAAAGTAAGGTTACTGATTAGGTTAAGGTAAGATATAATTTGTAAAGTGTATTAAAGTCCCATACTATCACTCATCACTACTTATGTACTTAGAGATAAAAATACCTGTGTTGTGCACCCCACAACAAGTGGGGAGGAGTGAGATGGTATGGTTAACACCCCAAGTTGGTGGGAACTCCACTATTGGAAAGGATTCCTGAGAGCTCCCAAACCCCTCAGTAGGGCCTGGGAGGTTTCAGTAATCCCCATTGGGCCAGAGCTTTCTTAGAAAGCCAAGCCTTCAGAGTTACTAAAAATGTTTTTCTTCTCTTTTTAATTGATTATAACAGATTTGAAATTCTCTCAATATAGAGAATGTTAAAAAACATTGAGGCAATCATATGCCTGAGTATAACAGCTTTGAAATTCTCTCAGCATAGAGAATCAGAAGCTTGAGGCAATCATATGCCCATTTCAAGAGACGGGAAAGCATCTCACTTCTCCTTGATGGTGTGGTAGGTGATCCAGTCTTGTTTTTACCATTGGTGTTTTGTATTGCTTAACCATTAGCTATAAGAACCATGTCTCACATATTTGGATCACTTAAAATTATCATGTAAATATCATAATCATTTTGAATGCCTGATTTCCTTTATAAAGACCTTGTTGAAAACCTAACTTCAGTTATCAATATGCATCACAATGGATTTTGAGCTTTCTCAGGCTGTGAACTAAATTGTACCTTTAACTGCCTTATGAGCAACATATTAATGCAAATACATATCCCAAAATTTTAGACCATTAATTATCATTGTCAGTTTTGCTCCCTTTTCTGGCATCATTGCACTCATGGATTCCTGTGAGTCCACTGATGACAGTGCTAGGGGGATAATCTCTAAATGTTGTTGGTTTTTTTTCTTTATCAGGGATTTGTTTTTGGCTGGGACATTTGCTTATTGAAGTGAATTTGGACAAAGCTTTTTCTTCCCCAATGCCTGCACAAATGCTGAAGCCAGTGTTCACATAATTTTTTTGTTATAAACATTGCTTTTGTGTGTACTGATTGAGCCAAGAATACCTTTAATGATTGTGAGATGAAGTGGAGTTTAAAATGACACATCTGGGACTTATCAGGTTTATACAATTTGGGTAACACTCATTGACCTTACCCTAGTAACTAATATTCTTTGTTTTTTTTGCATTAGTTATGTAAGTTATTTTTTTCTGTAAGTCTTGTCTCCTTTGTGTGGTAATGGGCTGGTGATGGCCAATAATTTAATGGTTTTATTTTATGTTGACATTTTTGTGTGTGGTATGGGACTAATGATGTTTGTTTCTTTTGTTTTGTAGTAATAATTTTTTTCAAGTGCTTAGTTGGTTCTGAAACACATTGGTGTATGATCAATAAAATTGTTCAGATCTTCTTTAGTTACCTGTAAAAACTTGCCTGCTGATGCAGTTAACCTTGTAAGTGTTATTATTGTTTCGTTGATTAAATTAAGCAAAGGACATTTTACTTTTCTTAAATCCTCCCACCATAAGCCGAAGAGTAAGTCGTTAAAAGAGGCAGACTGGCTATGCCCCAGAGATCTTAAAGGTGAGAACCCAGTTTCAGATTGGTAGGAGCTGCCTATCTGACATAATCTCAACCACACTAAAATTGGTAACTTGCTCACCTCATTTCTCTCATTCTTAGCAGTGCAGGTGGTGCTGAAGTCAAAGGATTTTTTATTAAGGCCCTCTGGGTGGTTCTCACTGGCAGCTAAATCTCCCATCTCCGCAACCAGCCGCAGCTGCCGTGACCCCACTAACAGAGTATCCGGTAGGTGAGTAACGCAAACGCATCTTTACACAGATACACTTACTGGCATCGCGCCCCCATTTCAATATGTGAAGCAGAAAGTTGGAAATTAGAAGACTTTGTACCCTAATTTTGAGCTTATGTGAAGAATAAAAGTCTTCAGTTATACTTCCCCTATTCTGAGGAAGTTCACAAACATTGAGAAGTGCTATTAAATTCATTTATCCTGCGGTGAAGAAGGCAGTGGGCAACCACTTCACTAATATGCCCTTGTTAAACTCATGAAAATGTCCACAGAGAGAAATAGGAATAACAGCGTAAACAGAGTTGCCAGTCAAAAGACAGGCAATGTCATGCTTGGCAGGGGAAGCAGCAGGGCTTCCCAGGTCATCATCAGGCAAATTCCCTGTGACACGAACAAAGGAGTAAAGATTGGGATGTGGAATGTAAGAACAATGAACAGACCAGGAAAGTTAGAGAACATCAAACAAGGGATGAATAGGCTGAGCATAGATGTTATGCGGTTGTTGGAAGTCAGATGGCGAGAAGGAGCTTTTATTAGTGGAGACATGAGAGTGATTTATTCTGGTGGTGACAGGGCTGAGAGAGGAATTGCTATTTTACTTAAAGGAAGGATAAGAAACACCGTAGAGGAGTTAGACTGTGTGTCAGATAAAACCATGTAGATAAGAATGAAAGGCAAAAAAGTAGATACATTTGTCATGCAAGTGTATATGCCAACAAGCACCCATCCATAAGAAGAGGTAGAAGAAATGTATGATAGAATAGAGGAAATAATTGAAGCTCATGGAAGAAATGCTAACGTAATAATCATGGGGGACTGGAATAGTGTGATTGGAGAGGAGAAAGACGGAACGGAGGTTGGACCATTTGGATTAGGTAGAAGAAACGAAAGAGGAGAAAAGCTAGTAGAATTTTGCAGGAGAACTTATGGTAAGTAATACATGGTTCCAAAATCACAAAAGAAAGATACAAATGGAAAAAAACAGGAGGCACTGAAAGATTCTGAATGAACTTTATTTGGGTAAGACAGAGATATAGGAATGCAGTAAAGAACTCGAAAGCTTAAACTGGAGCAGATGCTGACTCCAATCATAACTTCGTGGTAATGGAAAATATGGTGAGGCTGAAGACTGAAAAAGAATAAAGTAAGGAAGAAATGAAATACTGAAAAACTGGAGAAAGAACAAAGGATAGTTTCTGCTAAAAAGGTGGATGAAGAGATAAGGAGGGAAAGAAATGACAGCCACATTCATATGACAAGTGAAGAAAGATGGTGTAGACTGAGGGATACAATAAAGGAGAGTGCACAAGAAAATATTGGTTATGTGAAAAGAGAAGCAAAGAAACCCTGGGTCACTACAGAGATGCTTGACAAAATGGAAGGAAGAAGAAAATGGAAGAGTATAAATACAGAAGGGAGATAACAATACAGACAGTTGAATAATGACTGAGAAGAGAAACTGATAAAGCAAGAGAGATGTGGCTTGAAGAGTAGGTGCAGGGAAATGGAGGAGTTAGAAAGGAAAGGAAGAACTGATTTAATGAACCAAAAAGTTAAGGATATAAATAGATGAAAAAGAAGTAGCTTGGGAGTGTGAGAAATAGAGGGGAGAAATGGAGAAAAACTGAAAAGACCAGAAGATATAAGGAAGAGATGGACTGAGTACATGGTTGGCAAAAACCCAGGTTTTTCACAAAAAAACCAACCCAACTGGGTTTTTGATGGGTTAAAATTTTTTTTAGAAAGGTTTGATAATTATGTAGTGCCTAATATATCTATTATTTTATTAATTTATTTATCTAATCTACAATATACAGGGTGTACATAAAGTCAGGATCTATTTTTGTGAAGCACTTGGAAATTATATGGAATTCAATCATAAAATGATAAAGTGGTAACATTTATTAAATAATTAAGAGTAGGACTTGACGTGATGCCCATCAGTATCCCTGCACAGCTCAAATCGTTCTGCAGCATTTGCGGGGTTATGTTATCTGCAGCAGTTTGTTTGTGTACGTAAGTTTTCAAGACTCTTAATCTTAGTCTGATAGACGTGCGATTTGATAAAGCCCCATGCAAAGAAATCTAAAGGGGTTAAATCTGGTGATCTCGCTGGCCAAGGTCTGTTGCTTCCACATCTGATCCAGCAATTTGGAAAACGTCCATTTAGATAATCCTGAATAATTTTGGCATAGTGACAAGGAGCACCATCATGTTGATAGATGATGGTACTAACAATCCTATCCCCAATCAGCTGAGGTTCAAGGAATTGCTGCAACATGTCCAGATAAATAAGCCCCGTAACTGTAGCTTCAGCAAAGAAAAAAGGACCATAAACCTTAGATTTTGTTAAACCCATCCAGACATTAACTTTAGGTGAGTCTCTTTTCCAATTTTGGACAAAATCATTCGGGCTTTCATCTGCCCAAATTCGACAGTTATGGCGATTTACTTTTCCACACGTATGGAAAGTGGCTTCATCACTAAAGAGAATGTTGTCCATTAAATTATCACTCCAGATTTGTTCTACGAGATCAGCACACACAGCACTTCATCGAGGGAAATCTTCCTCATGTAAATCATGTAAAACCTGCAAATGATAGCTTTTCTTCTGCAAATTAACTTTCAGAATTTTGTGCACAGATCTGACATACACGGTCGTCCTGATCTTGCTTCATCATTTACAGATCCCGTTCGTTTAAATTTGTTCACCAATTTTCGTATTGTCTTGTCTATTGGCCCCAGCTTATGAAATCTCCTTCTAAACTTCTCTCTGATGTCATTGTATTTCTTTCCCTCGATTCGTCAAATTACTATTGCCACACGCTCTTCTGTATTCATTCTAAGGGCTTCTGAAAAGAAAAATAGAAAAAAATAATTATTTCACAAAAATAGATCCTGACTTTATGTACACCCTGTATATTAAAAAGACCTCTTTATTTCACAGAAAGTTCAGATATGAGAGATAATAATGACATATTAGAATTTTCTCCATTTTAATTTTAAATCTTTCCTTTATTTCTTAACAGCAGATTTCAGCTTTATTTAGACCTAACAAATTAAAATTTTTAAGCTGCCAAACTCAAAGAGTTATAGAGGTGGAAGATCTAAAGCTAGCGAATGGGATGAGGTGACTTTATTAAGTGATCAGCCTACTAGAGTACTATGCAATTATTATTGCAAAGTATCACTCAAAAAATTGAGAGAGTGAAACATCATCTAGAGAAATGCAGTAAAAGAAAAGTGGAATGTTTTGAAAATGAGGCAAGAGGTATGCTGAGACTCGAATTTGGAGCATCAGTTGAAACTGATTCACTTCCTCCAACTTTGGCTTCTGGCAAAGATGATCCAAAGATTATAAGTGAAAATGTGCCTGAAATGAGTGACACCAGTGCAGGTTCTTCATCATCCACATTCTGTCATTCAACACCAATAAAGTACAAAAGGTAAAGATCAATTACACCATTTGTGGTAAGAACGACTGTGGACCAAAAGGAAGAATTAGATTTACAAGTTGCAAGGTTCTTTTTTTCAGCTAACATACCCTTCAATGTTTTAGAAAATAAAGAATTTATTAAATTAATCAAAGGTCTAACATGAGGATATGAACCACCAAACAGGAAAAGGTTGGCATCTGATCTGTTAATAAAAGTTAATGGAAAAGTTTCTGGAAATTTTAGTTTATATTGGCCTTATCACATTAATTATAGTTTATAGTTGTTAATATATAAGACTGCATAACCATATTATAAAAAATGCCAAGTTAAAAATAAGTTTATGAGAAGTAAATTGATGTGGGTTTTTAGGTTGGGTTTTTGGTGGGTTTTTGGGTACTAACCCTGATTGAGTATATTGAAGAACTGTATGATAAAGAGAACAAACCTAATAACATCAAAATGGAGGAAGCAGATGAGGTGGAAGTAGATTGTATGGGAGGATATATTGGAAAGAGAAGTAGAGAGGACTGTAAAAGACCTAAGAAATGGCAAGGCCCCAGGACCATGATGTACCAGCAGAACTTCTGAAGAGTCTTGAAGGTGATGCTACAGAGGAGGTGAATGTATTGTGCAGAAACATGTATGAAAGTGGAGACTGGCCTGCTGACTTTATGAGAATCTCTATGATTACTATCCCTAAGAAACCTTGAGCCACCAAGTGTTCAGAATTTCAAACCATAAGCTTGGTCAGCCATCCATCAAAAAGAATGCTAAGGATACTAACCAGAAGACTAACAAACAGAGCTGAGCAGTACATTGGAGAGGATCAGTTTGGATTTAGGTCAAAATGCGGAACAAGAGAAGCTATTGGTATTATGAGAATGATGGGAGAGAGAGTGCTGGAACATGATCAGGAAATGTTTGTTTGTTTTATTGCCTTTGAAAAAGCTTTTAACAGAGTCCAATGAAGGAAACTAATGAAAATATTGAAGGATATTAATGTTGACTGGAGGAACCGGAGGCTGATAAAAAATCTATATCTTAGGCAGACTGTGAATGTTAGAGTTGCAGGAGGAGAATCAGAGCCTGGATTGGTTGGGAGAGGGGTCAGACAAGGATGCTCCGTGTCCCCCATGTTATTTAACATTTATGTGGAAGCAATGATAATAGAAGCACTCTCAGATCTGGAAGAGGGAATCAGAGTGGGAGGTAAATTGGTCAAATCTGTAAGGTTTGCAGATGACAAGGCATTTGTTTGTAGTACTGAGGAAGGACTGCAAAGAATGGTCAATAGCTTGACAACAATGGCGGAAGAATTTGGAATGAGAATTAATGAGACCAAGAAAATGAAAATTGCAAGAAGGAAAGGAGCACAAATGAACCTAAGGTCCGATTTCCTATCGTTAGAAGCTGAGCATTTTAAATATCTGGGAAGTTTATTAACCAACAATGGAGATTGCAATAAGGAAGTAAGATCTAGATTTGGTATGTGTAAGGTAGCTTTTGAGAGACAGAAAAGACTACTTACAGGTAAACTCAACTTGAAACTGAAGAAAAGGTTAGTAAAAAGCTTGATATGAGTGTGGTACTGTATGGAGCAGAAACATGGACACTGAAAACAACTGAAAAGAAGCTCCTGCAAAGTTTTGAAATGTGGATTTGGAGAAGAATGCTAAAGATCAGCTGGAGGGAACACCAAAGTAATAAGGAAGTACCGCAACAGGTGAGGGAAGAAAAAAGGCTCATTAAGGTGATAAGAGAAAAACAGAAGAAATGGATCAGACATGTTGAGAGGAGAAGGATTGTTGAAGGAGGTAATAGAGGGTAGATATGAAGGTAGAAGGGCGAGGGGAAGGAAAAGGAAAGCAATGCTGGATGATTTGAAGGCAGGCAGGAGCTACCATGAGATAAAAGGATAGCTCAGGATAGAACACTTTTGGGACACATGAGTTGGACCTGCTGATATGCAGAACATGATGGATGGATGGATGGATGGAGAAGGAACCTTTGAAACATCAACATTCAACTGCCTCCTTAGTAACACATTAGCTCTCATATTGTAACAGGCTTTCTTTGGCCTGGGGTAATTCATTAACTAACAACCAAAATTCATTAAATTGCACCATCTTATTTTTGTCAACCATTTAAAAATATTTTTTTTTTACTAATATTAATCAGTAAGTCATGTATTTTTCTTACTAAGCAACTAATCAAACATTATAACCTTACACTACACAATAGGGTGTTCCACTTTTATCAAGTTATGAATTTCACTACACTTTGCTATTCCCCGTACACCTTATGATCTGTAAAGCATATGTATCAAATTTGAAGCAAATTGAACACCATTTAGAGGTTGCACACTTATGTCACCTCTGATACTTTAGCCCTTTGTAACCAAAGCTTGAGAATGTCCCAACTTCCAACATATTGTAATGTTTTCTTTTCTTTCACAGGTGCAAAAAGTGTTGAAAATGGTGTGGTGGGATTCGATTTAACCTAACGGCTGCACCACAAATAGGAATTTTTTAAATTTAAGGCCTCCACGAAACCAGGCTGCTTACCTTGAAGGGTTGTTGGATCCAGGCTCGCTGCCCCAACCTCTGATTCCATAACTGCTGGCTCATACCACCAACAGTTTCTCACTTGTTTCACAGGTCTTGCAAGAATAGCTTCCTTTTGTTATGTTCTTGATTTTCTTAACTTAAACTATTTATTTTTCTATTTCTCTTAACATTTGATTTAGTTTTAACACCTCCACAAACACCAGATTGTTTTCCCCACTTCTCAAAACTTGAGTTTTGACACACACACACACACACACACACACACACACACACACACACACACACACACAATTAACAACTTCGTTATTTACTATCTGTTTACTATCTTTTTTTCCTTTCGTTTGATAAAATATTAACAATTTAGTACTTACTTTAATTCTTGTTTTTTGCTAACAGGTTTTAACATGCAACCGTCCAACTCTCATTCTTTTTTCCCTATTATATTAACAAAACTGTTTTATTCCTCATTCCTTGTTTACAAGTTTAACAACCTTTATCTTTATATAACTTATTGTTTATTCACAACTTAATGGTTATTATTTATCTTAATGCTTATTATTTATTACTATCTTTCTACTTAACAGTTTATCTTAATGTTTATTTACTTATTACTATCTATTTATTCCTCTGGAAAGAAAGAGAGAATCATTAAAATCCTATAACAATATTTCCATCAGAAAATTAAATAAATTTAATACCTAAATAATAATAATTCACTGGTCAACAAAGTTTTTGTCACAGAGATATTTTTACTTGAACTATGTGTAATTTTTTACGTTGATTATCAAATGAAAACAGAATTTTTCTATCACCTGCAGTTTTAGAGTGACACACGAATTTACATTACTTAGGATTTGAGTGAGAATAGGAAGGGGGTGGGGGCCTGCCCCTTCCTCTGCTTATAAGTTGCTACACATCACTGTTGACTTTCATTTGTCAGTTACTCATTTGATTTCACTCAGTGAACATTGTACATTTTATTCATGATTTTCCTTAATCATTTTTTGTGTCAGTGCATTCATATTGTTTCATGACAGAATGCCACGCAAGTGTGTCAACCATCCAAACTGTTTCTGTTGTGTGTGCAGAGATTTAACACTTAAATTTCAAAGGTGAAATTTCACCCCTCGTCAAAAAAGCATACAAACTTTTATTTTGGTTGCAAGGTAGGGGATCAGAACAAGATGTGGGCACCTCATATATGCTGTATTACGTGTTTAAGACTTCTGACAGGCTGGCTAAATGGGTCTCGTCAAATGCTGTTTGCTGTTCCGATGATATGGAGAGAGCCGAAAGAACATTTAACAGATTGTTATTTCTGCTTAACAAATATACTAGGCATTACTGCGAAATCTAAACATATGGGTACAATACCCAAATTTACCATCGGCGATAAGGCCTGTTTTACTTAATAAACATTTGCCAGTACCAAGGCCACTGGAAACATGGAGTTTAGATGATGAAAATGAAATTGATGTACAATGTTAATGACAAAGCTCAACATGGTTTACTGATGGACGATGTTGATCCAATGTTTGAACCAACATGTTCATCGATAGAGCCTCACTTAATATCTCAAGCAGACCTGAGCGAGCTTGTCTGTGATCTGAAATTGTCAAAAGATCAATCCAAACTTTCGGCTTCCAGGTTGAAAGGTTGGAATCTTCAAGAAAAAGGCACTAAGATATCTTTTTACCGCAAGCATCAAAGAAACTTTCTACCCTCTCATGAAAACCCTTGTCCAACAACATGATCCAAACAAATGGCACCTATTTATTGATTCCTCGAAGCTGAGTTTAAAAACTGTATTATTCCATAATGGAAATAAATACCCTTCAGTTCCATTAGCACATGCCATACATATGAAGGAATCATACGACAATATGCACCTGCTTGTGAAACATATCCAATATGATAAATACTCTTGGCATATCCATGGAGACTTGAAAGTGATTGCACTTCTTCTTGGTTTACAACTGGGTTATAAGAAATTCTGTTGTTTCCTCTGTGAATGGACAGCAGAGCACGGGAAAGCCATTACTCAAAGAAACAATGGCCACTTCGACAAGCGTTGATTGCAGGGCATAAAAATCTCACCAGTTCACCTCTTCTTAATCCAAAAAAGTTATTTGCCACCACTACATATTAAACTTGGTTTAATGGAAAATTTTGTTAAGGCTATGGATCAAAAATGGCGGGGGGGGGGGGGGGGGGGGGGGGGGGGGGGGGGGGGGGGGGGGGGGGGGGGGGGGGGGGGGGGGGGGGGGGGGGGGGGGGGG
>JAJOZX010021454.1:10000-20202 GCA_023014485.1 Bathynomus jamesi | reverse complement strand
AATTAATTGGCAAAATTTAATGAAAACAAATAGATAACGTAGATAACAAATAGATAACATAATCTGTAAGCTGCTTAATTACTATACAGATGAAATTAGACAAAACACCAGTACAGAAAACCAAAAAAATTATTATAATGCGTTATTAACACTAATATTTAACTGAAGTAGGAAAAATTAAGAGGCCCGAAATTATGAAAACAAGGGAAAGTTGCCATCCGTCTTACAGATTTTACAAAATTTCTACAAACAATCTGGAAAAAAATTGTTTCCCAACAGCAACCCACTTCAAAAATCCAATAAACCACCAGCAACCAAAGATTATACACGAAAGAAATATTACAATTAAAAGACACATAAGAATGTTAAACAGTTCTACAATATATTTATTTATTTAACCAGGGCAAACCATAAGAGGCAAACAATGCAGTTAGAAAACAGTAGGCCCATCGCCAGCTTACTGACAATGTACGAATCTAATTTGTACAAACCCAGGGCTAATATTAAGACCAAATCCGCATTATTCTTGATCACACTTGATTCCAATATATTTCTGCTAACAATAGATTTACTAACCTTAATTTGGAAGCATTTTTCCAATCAATGGGATGATTAGAATCTCTTACGTGAATGAAAATGGCGTTAGATTCCTGGCCACTTCTTATACTGTATTGATGCTGTTTAATACGTAACTCAAGGGTCTTACCCGTTTGGCCAATGTAAAAAAAAAGTTTAAGTACAATATTTACAGAAAACCCCACTAATAATTGTTCCTATATACATTATTATTCTGATCACCACATTAATGTAAACGATCCGTTCTTTCTACTTTGTTTCTAAGAGGCCTACGAATTTGTAGCCCTGAGTTTATTGACGATGAAATTAGAAAAATATACAAAATTGCTTTTGATTTAAAATACCCAAAGAACTGCATAGATAAGTCCTTAAAAATGGCAAAGAAAACCTTCTACAAGTAAAGGATAAGATTCCTTATAACACAAAAAATGTTTTAGTGTTACATTCAGAGAAATTTCCTTGAGCTGCCGAATCTGCTGAGGACTTTTAACGTAAATATTGCTTTCAAAAATTTAGATGTAATTAAGAATTCATTGATTAAGAACTCCCCTTTAAGTGAACATGGTTGTGTTTATAAAATCCCTTGCACAAATGTAATAAATTTTACATTGGCCAAACTGGTAAGACCCTTGAGTTACGTATTAAACAGCATCAATACAGTATAAGAAGTGGCCAAGGAATCTAACGCTATTTTCATTCACGTAAAAGATTCTAATCATCCCATTGATTGGAAAAATGCTTCCAAATTAAGGTTAGTAAATCTATTGTTAGCAGAAATATATTGGAATCAAGTGTGATCAAGAATAATGCGGATTTGGTCCTTAATATTAGCCCTGGTTGTACAAATTAGATTCGTACATTGTCAGTAAGCTGGCGATGGGCCTACTGTTTTCTTAACTGCATCTTTGCCTCTTAATGGTTTGCCCTGGTTAAATAATAAATTATTATTGTAAGACCTGTAAACATTCTTATGTGTCTATTTTAATTGTAATATTTCTTTCGTGTATAATCTTTGGTTGCTGGGTGTTTATTGGATTTTTGAAGTGGGTTGCTGTTGGGGAAAACAATTTTTTTTCCAGATTGTTTGTAGAAACTTTGTAATAATTAAGACCATGGCAACTTTCCTTTGTTTTCATTAATTTCGGGCCTCTTAATTTTTCCTACTTCAATTAAATATTAGTGTTAATAACCATATACTAATTTTTTTGGTTTTCTGTACTGGTGTTTTGTCTAATTTCATCTGTATAGTAATTAAGCAGCCTACAGATTATGTTATCTATTGTTATCTACGTTATCTATTTGTTTTTCATTAAATTCTTGCCAATTCATTGCCTGTTTTAATAAATTTAGTGTTGATAACCATTATAATAATTTTGTTCTCTGTATTGGTTTTCTTTTTGTCTAATTTCATCTATACAGTATATATTTTTTATAATTTTGTAATTTAGCTGCCTACAGATTATGTTATCAATTGAAAAAATCTTTAGAGGGCTTTAAGGCCTTTAATTTGAGGTGCCAATTGTGAATTTTTTGCTTGTCTATTTAACTCATTACTTTGTAATCCGCGTCTATTTTCTGTTCCTCCTTGATAATGTGAATATATCACGAAAGCGCTCGGACTTTGTGTTTCCTTTTCCTTGTGGTTGTTGCTTTTATATATATATATATATATATATATATATATATATATATAATATATATATATATATATATATTATATATATATATATATATATATATATATATAATATATATATATATATATATATATAATATATATATATATATATATATATATATATATATATAATATATATATATATATATATATATATATATATATATATATATATATATATATATATATATATGTAAAAATGAACCATAAATAATTCCCATATTCCTATATTATCTTATCCTTCATGTAATTCTTGTATTCATTTATATAGTCTCTGTATCCATTGTAAGAAAAAGTATCCATTTTAAAAATTCATGTGTTATATGGTTCATGTATTTATATAATTCTGTATATTCTTATATATTTAACTTTATATAATGCCTATACTCATATGTATGTACGTGTGTGTATTCATTTTTACATAAGGACCAAAATCGCCCAACGCGAGTTTGGATAAAATTTTTGATGCTTTCTACTTTGCTAAATAATTGGTGACCTGTTGTTTTTTAAAATCTCGTAATCATTTTTTTAGATTTCGCTTAATAAGGAATCCTGTTTAAGCTTTGCAATGTTCACATTTTGTATACACTCTCTTTCGTTATAAACAATGAGATCATGTCTTGCCTAAGCATTAAAATTGTACATCTTAAACCTTAAAATTTCACTCATATGCATATTTTAGTGTAAAGATGCATAGTCCGATTTCCACTTTTAGTTAACTTGGCAGATCATGATAACATCAGATCTGAAAAGTCGCGGTTTAAGATAAAAATATGGTTTCGTCTTCAAATATTTTGTTTACTCGTTCAAGCCTTACCACAGCTAAAAAATTTACTTATTTTTAAATATTGTGCAAAAATAATACAGCCTTCTTAGCATTTAATAATAATGTTAGCAGTTTTTGGGTATATAAGCCCATTAAAATTATTCCATTGGCATTCAGAAGCTAATTCAGAGGCTGAGCACTACCTGTATCTTTTAGCAGTAAAGTTACAATTGGAGAAACTTTTTATTGTCCCCTTCGAGCCTTGCTCTCTTCAGAAAAACTTAGAAAACTTTCCGGATACGCTATAAGAAGAATCCGGAACCTTCAGCATTTAGATTGCAAATCTACCAGAGTCCTCCGAGCCACTATAGAAGAACTCGGAGAGTAACATAGAAGAAAACCACTTCAAGTCACACATCCGTTGCTTGCCTCCTAACCAGAACCCCCGTCGATCCGAACCACCCCAGGGCCATAGACGGAGGGGTTAACAACTGGCGACCCTTTAACCAGGATCTTCACGACTCCAGGATTCTTCCAGTCTTCCAGACTCTGGAACCAGAACCAACACCCAGTTGACCGGCGTGTCACGACTTCTAGTTCGTCACATCCACCCTTGAACCGGTGCGTTACGACTCCAAGTTCTTCACGCCTACTTTTCATCTAGGAACAAGTGGCCAGCCAGACACGTCTTCAGGACACACCTCAAAGGATTTCGCCGTAGGAATCTTGTTAAGTACAAAACTTTTTTAAAATAATTTCTAAACATTTGAAAAGTCATTATTATTAACAATTAATATTTAGTATTGAGCCAGAATTAACAAAAAACACAGTGAACACTTCAGACACCAGTGATACACTCTTTTTATTGAAAACAGTATTGTCACAGTTATTTTCACAGTTATTTTTACTATTCTAGTTAGTATAGTATAATTTTATTTAATGTACCAAACATAGTATTACCATACCATCACGTACATTTGAGTGAAATTTTGTTTACATTTTTATTTTTGTTTGCAATCTTTTCAAATTTTCCCCGAGTTAGGCAAATTGTTGTGCATTATTTTTTTTAGATAGTGTAGTTAGGAAAACCCCTTAAGTGATCATTCCATGAATTAAGATCGGTCAAGCAGACCTAATTAGAACATTAATAAGTACCTTCACATATGAGCGATTCAGACGGTGCGCTTTCTGACATCGAAGAATTACCTACACCCATTTTTCCACCTACCCCGCGCCCTTCAAACATATTCCCAAACACACAAGTCAGTATGTCTCAGTCTCAAACCCCCGCCCCAGCATATATTAACTTAGGCAGATTAGTAAATCTTCCTCATACTGTTTTAATTTTTAAGGGGACCATAGATAATCGTTTTGTTGAACCGCGCGTAAGACCTTGGGTTGAGTCTTTAGAGCAACATTTCTTACGCGAGAATATTACCGATGATGATATAAAAATCAGAGAAGCAAAAAGATTTATTGACCCTAAAGAGGGAAATGCCCATGACACAGTCACTTACGTCCCATCAATTAGCGAAGCTATAACATGGGACGATTTTAAACAAAACCTATTAGAATTTTTTAAAGAAATAACCCTTGCACAACCCTTAGCCACATTAGAAGCAGTCTTCCAAGCTAAATGGAAGAAAGAGGAACACGAGGATTTAAACAATTTTATTACACGTACACACAAACTTGTAGGAGAAGCCCTCCGGGCCGCAGAAAATGCATGTGGCATAACTTTTACTTCGAAACAAAGAAATCTAATAGTAGCCACAACCATTTACCAAAACCTACCCGGAGCGCCTAAAAAAAAGTTTCAGGAGTTTTTAAATGTTGACAAACCTGTCAGTGTAGCCATAAACAAAACACGGGAACATCACCCCGATTTAGCAAACCAAAACTACCGAAAGGGTAGAGAAACCCCCGTACAGTATATTCAGCAGCAGCCACAACACCAATACCAACAGCAACAACAACAATATAAACCAAGGCAAATACAGGGAACACCCCAGAAACAAGCCCCCCAAACCCAGAATACACGCCCTCCTCCACAGTGTTTTAACTGTGATAGTTTCGGGCATATGATAAGTCAATGTAATTACCCCTCGTATTGCTCCCACTGTCACGAACATGGTCATCGCCGTGGCGATCGCCAAAAGTGTGCTGATAAAGCCCCTGCAGGGTATAGACCCCACTTTCAGAAACCAAACCAACCACGTCCCCAAAACGTATCCCAAAAGTCAACCAATCCCCAGAAACCAGTCCATTCCCAGCCTCAGTCGAACTACCAACCCAATAGATCACGACCACAGGGTCACCCACACTCTTACCCCATGTATAAACCCCAATACAACCAGCAAGGTCAACTAGTTCGGTACGTAGAAGTACCCGGGGAGGAATCATTTTCCCCAGAGAACAGTTTTCAAGAACACCCTCCAGCGTATGATATTCCCGTAGAATATGATCCAGGTCCTCCCATAGAAGACCATGTGAGCCCTTTTTTAGACCCTACATTGGAGGCAGCAGTTCAACCTCCTCCCTCCTAAATTACAGTAGTAAGCCCAGATACGCACACAAACTCCCCATCAGGATAATAGGTGCGGACCTCTTAGATTTAATAATAAATTGTAGTACGGATAACCAAGATTTAACTGCTCTCCTAGATACAGGAGCACACGCGACGTTAATTAAGAAACAATGCGTAGATGAATTACTAGAGAGTACAAATTATAAATATGAACTTAAGGCACCATCCTGCCAACTTAGAGGAGTTACGGGCACACCCATACCCACATACGGAGAAATTGAGTTATATTTAGAAATTGGAAACGCGGTATACCCCGCGAAATGTTGTATAGTGGACACAGTCGCCACCTTTCAGACAGACATCCTACTAGGGATGGATTTTTTTAACCGGAATCAATGGGAGATTTACCCAGCCGGAAAGTTAGTAAAGTGTCGAAATAGGACACACCATCTCCGCGAGGATGACAGACAACTTAATGCTAATAGACTTAGCTCAGTTCAGATTTCCGAAAGAAATAGGAAACCCCCTCTACTTGATAGCAGATCAAGTCGGCCGGTTGCATCCAGAGGGACAACCGCTCCAGAAATCAGACCCCAGGGTAATCAGTTCCAGTTGTTGAATCCAGTTGGATCAACCCAGGCAGTTTCCAGACAGTCAGTTTCCAGACAGTCAGTTTCCAGTCAGTCAGTTTCCAGTCAGTCAGTTTCCAGTCAGTCAGTTTCCAGTCAGTCAGTTTCCAGTCAGTCAGTTCCAGTCAGCCAGTTTCCAGTCAGCCAGTTTCCAGTCAGCCAGCTTCCAGTCAGCCAGTTTCCAGTCAGTCAGTTTCCAGTCAGCCAGCTTCAGTTCAGCCAATAAGGCAAATTTTAGTCGCCGAACCAGAATCAGATTCACAATTTTTCATATGCCCTACCGAGCATATAACAGTAGCACCTTATGAGAAGATTTGTTTCCTAGCAAAAGTAGTTAACAGTCAAGGAAAATTATTAGAGTCAGAGCGTACTCTGATTACAGAGAAAAGTAATTTCAAAAGAGATGTTCTTATTGCCCAAGTCCTTAGTCAGAGTCAGAATTCAGCTATCCCTGTTGTTTGTTTAAACAAAGGAGAAAGTCCTATAGAATTAACTTCAAATCAGAAAATAGGAACTGTTTCCACAGTAGAAGTAGATTCAGATTTCCCCATCAGTATGATAAATCGTGTTTCCAGTTCCTTAGAATTAAAGCCTTCAATATTAAAAGAAGAATATAAGAAATGTCTGAAGCACTCCCTTCAGGAGTCACCAGCTTTACAGGATCCCAAACTAATGGAATCACTTCTCGATTTCCTGATAAGAAATAAAGATGTGATTGCCCTAACCGGAGATCCTCTGGGCCGAACTAATTTGGTCCCTTTTGAAATCAAGTTGGAACCCAATTCCAAACCCATTTTCATTCCTCCCTATCGGGTTCCACATTCTCAGTTAGTCACTATTGAGGAACACATCAAGGACATGTTGGAGCAGGATGTCATTCAGCCTTCAGCTAGTCCCTGGTCCGCTCCTATGATTCTCGTCTCCAAAAAGGACGGAACATCTCGCCCTTGTATAGATTTTAGACGCCTGAATAACATTACCATCCCAGACCGTTTCCCGATTCCAAACATGCAGGAAACAATTCTGAACGTAGGGAAAGCGAACTTTTTTTCATCCCTCGATTTAGCATCAGGTTATTGGCAAATGGAGGTCAGTCCCGAATCTCGGGCATTGACTGCTTTCTCCACTAACCGAGGCCATTACGAATTCCAGGTTTTACCTTTCGGAGTCCGAAATGGGCCTGCTAATTTCTCTAGGTTGATGAATATAGTCCTTTCCGACCTATTAGGTGTCGAAGCTCTCGTGTATCTTGACGATATTATCGTCTATAGTTCGGACATAAAAACACACTTTCAACGCCTTCATAATGTGCTATCACACTTGAGAAAAGCACACCTTAAACTGAAGCTTGCAAAGTGCAATTTTTTACAAGAATCCCTGGTATACCTAGGATTCCTACTCTCGTCCACAGGAATTAAACCTGATCCAGCCAAACTCGAAGCCCTGGAAAGGTACCCTGTACCCAAGACCATCGACGACGCCCGTGCATTTATTGGTTTTGTCGGATTCTATCGGAACTTTATCCCCCAATTTTCGAATATTGCTAAACCCATTACTAATTTGTTCCAGAAAAATTCGAAATTTAACTGGGAATCCGATCACCAACATGCCTTTGAAACTTTAATTAATAAACTAACCTGTCATCCCATTTTACAATATCCTGATTACACAAGACCCTTCATCATAGCCACAGATGCTTCCTCCTATGGACTAGGAGCCGTCCTGTTACAGGACGTAGACGGTGTGGAATTACCCATTGCTTATGCCAGTCAACTTCTCTCTGCACCTCAACGGAATTATTCCACTACGGACCGAGAGGCCCTAGCGGTATATTGGGCTTTGAAAAAATTCCGAAATATCGTCTATGGCTACGATGTAACCATCAAGACTGATCATAAGCCACTCACGTACCTCTTCAAGGACAAGCTACTTGAAGGACGATTGAGTAGATGGGCTCTGTTGATTCAGGATTTTGCAGCGAAAATCGTATACAAACCGGAAAACTGCAAGTTATTCCAGACGGATTGTCGAGACTCAAGCCCGACCCGAGTGAATAAAATAGGAATTCTTCCTGTGTTCGACTACGAGTGTCTGCAATACTCCCAACAACAGGACCAACACACCCAAACCTTCGGGCGCGCCTGGAACAAAAGGAACCATCGAAGGTAAAAGAACAGTACAACCTCAAAGATGGGCTCGTACATTTCAGGAACGAAGATGGAAACGACCTCGTGGAGATACCAAAGGATCTCGTGATATAGCCATTGGACTTTGTCACGACTCACCTTTTTATGGACACATGGGGCCGGATCGCACCATCAAAGTCTTTTGGAGCGATACCATTTTCCCGAGATGAACAGAACGGTACATGAATACATCGCCGAATGTCCGTCGTGTTTAAAGCATAAGGGCAACGTACCATCCACCGCTCCAATGCATAAATATCCAGTATGCCAAGGCCCTGGCAAAGAACTGGAATGGATATACTGGGATTCCCAAAACATCAAAGGGAAATCAGTACATCATTGTGTTTACGGACCACTTCTCGCGTTACAGCGAAGTAGCCGCCATTCCAGACCAGACCTCGGAAACTGTGGCAAGAGCCCTAGTGGAACGCGTCATCCAAAATCATACCACTCCTTCCATCCTAATCTCGGATAACGCCCTTAGTTTCACTTCCAAACTGTTCGAGTCACTCTGTAACATGTGTAGAATTAAAAATACACACATTGTGGCATACCATCCGCAGGCAAACGGCTTAGTGGAAAGGCACAATCGAAAGATCTTGGAAGCCCTGCGCCACGTTGTCGATGCATCCTCCCGTACATGGGATGATTCCCTTCCCATGGTACAAACAGCCATCAACAATGGCTATAATGTGTCCATCGGGGACACCCCTCATTTCGTTCTCTATCACTACGACAAGCGTCTACCTTTTGATTTGCCCGACCAAACCGACCCGGCAGTCCTAACATCTTCCGAAATGGCAGAAGCAAATCAGCAACTAGCTGAACGATCTTTCAAGATTTTTGACATAATCCGCTATGCCCTCGACCAACGAAACCAACAGATGGAGCAAGAGCAACATAGGCGTCATCCCCGTCAACGGACTATAATCGTCGGTATGCGATGTTATCTGAAGAGCGTGAAACCGCCAGGGCTCATCGCAAATTATACCCAAAATGGGATGGCCCATATAGGATTATGAAAACCTCGGAAAAAATCGTTATGAAATCCTCGACCTCCGGGATCATTCCAAACTAAAGATCATTCACGCTGACAATTTGAAGATAGCTTCCGAACAACACCTTCCCAAAAAACAGCTGCCAGGCGTTCGAGCCGCCTATCCTTCAAAAGGTCAAGATATTAACAAATCGGGCAGGGATAAAAAACTGAAGTAGTCACCGCGGGAACCGCTACCCATGACGAAGATTGGTACCTCGTAATACCACCATTACTCGAGGCAATCTCTGAACAAGAGGAGGCCCCAGAGCCAAGCGTCCCATCGGACCCAGACCCTGGAGAAACCCCTTCGAGAGGATCACTCAGTGGAACTCCACCATCTCCACCATCTCCTCTGTCACCACCCTCGCCGATTGATGATCGACGCACGGACCCTACATACCGCCCGCAAATGCATCACCCACGTGAACTAGAACCTTCACATAAGAAACGAACCCGCTCAGAATCCGAGCTCAACGGTCGACCCCCATTGCCACCAAAACGAGGCCGACCCCTTCGCCCACCAACACAAGTATCCACAAGTATCCACACAACTACCCCCAGCTCCGTATAACTTAAGGCGTAGAAATGAATAAAATTGTCCCCCTTATAATTTTCCAAATTATTTACTCTTGTAGACCTAGCATTAAAATTTCTACCGGAGTTGTTATAGAAAAACTTGCAGAAGGTAAATTTTTGAAAGGGCATGCAGACCTTTATATAAATTTGCAACCCCCTGCTAGAATTAAAATCAATCTCCTTCAGATACAAACCCAATTAAAAACGTTTGAAAGTAAAGTCCAG
>JAJOZX010021454.1:0-2500 GCA_023014485.1 Bathynomus jamesi | reverse complement strand
ACGGGGGTTCTGGTTTAGGAGGCAAGCAACGGATAGGTGCTTGAAGTGGTTTTTCTACTATGTTACTCTCCGAGTTCTTCTATAGTGGCTCGGAGGACTCTGGTAGATTTGCAATCTAAATGCTGAAGGTTCCGGATTCTTCTTATAGCGTATCCGGAAAGTTTCTAAGTTTTCTGAAGAGAGCAAGGCTCGAAGGGGACAATAAAAAGTTTCTTCACTGTAAATTTACTGCTAAAAAAAATACAGGTAGTGCTCAGCCTCTGAATTAGCTTCTGAATGGACAATGGATGAATTTGAATGGGTTTATATACCCAAAAACTGCTAACATTATTATTATTAAATGCTAAGAAGGCTGTATTATTTTTGCACAATATTTAAAAATAAGTAAATTTTTTAGCTGTGGTAAGGCTTGAACGAGTAAACAAAATATTTGAAGACGAAACCATATTTTTTATCTTAAACCGCGACTTTTCAGATCTGATGTTATCATGATCTGCCAAGTTAACTAAAAGTGGAAATCGGACTATGCATCTTTACACTAAAATATGCATATGAGTGAAATTTTAAGGTTTAAGATGTACAATTTTAATGCTTAGGCAAGACATGATCTCATTGTTTATAACGAAAGAGAGTGTATACAAAATGTGAACATTGCAAAGCTTAACAGGATTCCTTATTAAGCGAAATCTAAAAAAAATGATTATGAGATTTTTAAAAACAACAGGTCACCAATTATTTAGCAAAGTTGAAAGTGAATCAAATATTTTATCCAAACTCGCGTTGGGCGATTTTGGTCCTTATGTAAAAATGAATACACACCGTACATACATAGGAGTATAGGCATTATATAAAGTTAAATATATAAGATTATACATGAACCATATAACACATGAATTTTTAAAATGGATACTTTTTCTTACAATGGATACAGAGACTATATAAATGAATACAAGAATACATGAAGCATAAGATAATATAGGAATATGGGAATTATTTATGGTTCATTTTTACAGGGCTCTTTCCTCTAGAATGATATTAATATAATAACGTAACATCCTAACTAAGGCTAACTAGATGATAACTATTGGTTTTATAATACAGATTTATATATACAACATAAGTCGGGTGGTTTAAGTCTAGTTCACGTGGTCTGGGTACGCACTCTTGGTCGTGCATAAATAGTTTCATGTTCCGTGTCACTGGGTTTTCTTTGTTCCCAGAATGATCTTTTCATCACAAATACACCGAGGATAATAGCACACACAATAATGATACTAACGGCAGATGTTGAGAAAATGGTTACCGGTTGTAGTATTTGTAAGAGGTTGTTTTGGTTATCATCCGAAATTTTAAACCGGCTCAATTGATCATTCCATTCAGGGGCATGCAGTTTGGGTAGGATGGTTACAGGTTTTAATGGAGAGATTTAAGATCTCTATGACGTGTTTAAATTTAATTTGCGACGGAAATGGGTATGAGTTATTAAGGGTAACCTTATACGGGTTGTATATTTGGAGGGCTTTTGAACGCAAGGAGCAACCAATTGGTAGCCGAATAATCATAGGGATTTGTAATGAGGAATAATTTGATGGACACTCGAGGGTAGCGGCAGTCCTGTTCGCGAAGGAAACCCAGATGTCTGGTCCAATTCGTAGTTGGATGGTTTTAGGGGAATTAAATTTTTTAAATGAACATACGGGGGCATGCCGGTCACGAATTAAATCGACAAAGCAAGACTAGTAGTGGGAAGAATAAATGGTTTGAGTGGAGGGCAGATGAGTTGTTATTTGGTTGCGGGAATCGGCAATGCCGGACGTCGCTATCTGACATCATAGAATAAGCTGATAGATCTTGGTGAGGAAAAGGTAAGGTGGTACGGTGGGTAAATACAATCGATAGACATTAGAGTTATTTTGGTAGGGTGTTGGGAAAGGGTGAAATCTATATATGTCATAAGTGAGGAAATCGATAAATGGTATAATATGAGGTATGTTAGGGGCGTGGTCCATGTACAGTCCAGGTGTATTCTAGAAATTGAGGGTAATTAGTGTGGTGAGTGGGAATATGGGTGATAATTTTAATGTGACTGGGCGGTGTGAATCAAGGACTGGAGTATTTCCCATGGTATTAGGGTGGAAAGAGTGATTTTTCCATGGGCTAGCTGGGTTGCACGCAAAACCTTGGAATGAATCGTAGTTATCGTTGTAAGTATTTATCGATTAGGGTTACTTGTATGTTCATTATTTCTATTAATTCTAGATATCGTTTGTGTTCTTTGTATTGAGCTAACATGGATTCAAGGTATGGAATCTGTCCGAAAGGGAGTGAAGGAAGCGATTGTTTTCGTGTAATGAGCTAATAGTTTGTTCTAACATGTGTCCATTATATTGTCGATTCCGAGCGAAGAGATTCAATTTAAGTTCAACTCTTTTAATATCTTCTTCGGTTGCTTAATCCGAATAAACCTTTGAACAGTTTCCCTGCTATATCTATCAGTCCC
>JAJOZX010021453.1:15000-18442 GCA_023014485.1 Bathynomus jamesi | reverse complement strand
ATTATATATATATATATATATATACAAACATATATCGTAAAGAACGACACTTGTATAGGAGAACATTCCGCGCAAGATGAGAAGAGAGAACGAACAAATGAAAAACGAGGTAACACCCGGGAATCGAACCCGGGATCTTCCGATTGCCGGTCAGATATGATAACCACTACACCATGGTCCTCAATTGATCAGAAGTCGTAATTCCTCTACATACGCGCAGAAATCAATGCCCCGAGTGGGGCACCTCCCGCATGCCGTACCTATATACATTTCAACTGCATGTATGTAGAGGAATTACGACTTCTGATCGATTGAGGACCATGGTGTAGTGATTATCATATCTGACCGGCAATCGAAGATCCCGGGTTCGATTCCCGGGTGGTTACCTCGTTTTTTCATTTGTTCATCTCTCTCTTCTCATCTTGCGCGGATGTTCTCCTATACAAGCGTCGTTCTTTACGTTATTTATCTGCGTGTTCTTTGCAGTTGAAATTTATATATATATATATATATATATATATATATATTATATATATATAATATATATATATATGCCAGGATTTAGCTATACCGAACTAGGCGATCGCTTAGGGCCTCACGCCAAAGTGGGCCTCGCTCAAGCCGTTTTGCGCGTTCTGTTCAAGTGATATTAATGATTTAGAACTCTATGAAGAACTTAAAGTGCTTTGCAGGTTTATACCTGAGAAAACAGATCTCGGAAATGCCCTTGTTTATACAGTGCAAAAACAACTAAGTGAGATTTATCCTAATGTTTATGTTGCACTTCGAATAGTATTAACATTAACCATCCCAGTTACTGTTGCTTCGGCTGAAAGAAGTTTCTCGCGTCTCAAACTTATTAAAACATATTTGCGTTCCACCATGTCTCAAGCGAGATTGCAATCATTAGCTATGTTATCAATAGAAAACGATATAACAAATTCATTAGATTATTCTCAATTAATTGAAGAGTTTAGCTCAAAGAAAAGTAGAAGAGCATTGCTGTAATATTCAAGGAGCATCTGAACCAAATATTAAAGCATTAATATTTAGCCTGATAAGTCGATCGCTCACTATTATAAAAAATGAAATGTCAACATTTCTCATACATCACATATGAAAAACGTTTGTATACGTTACTATGGAAAGTCATTACCTATAATATTATATAAATCTTAGAAATCATTGTCTTATATTTTCGATACAAATCTTGATTCATATTATAATTTATACTTATTTGTATGGTTTATTTATATTTCTTATACAATTTCCATGCGTGATTATTTTGGTTTGGTTTAATTTTTAAGTGCTCGCATAGTTCTGTCTATGCGGGATTCTAATATTGCTGGTATAGTACATCGCGATAATTAAGTCCATATTTTCATATATATAGGCCTAGGGCCTCGCAATTTCTAGATCTGCCAAGGGCAGGGGTGGGGAACCCTTGGCACGCGTGCCAAACGTGGCACGCCAACGACTTTTTTCCGGCACGCGATTCCCCGGGCTCACCTTAAAAAAATTAAATAAATAAATATCCAAATTCTTCGCTGAGTTTTATATTTTAACTTAATGTTTTTCTGCTAAAAAATGGTAAAGATTAACTTCTGTTTAATATAATATGTAGGTAAAATAACATTTTATTTCTCTGTAATTTTTATGTATTATTCATAAGGGATTAAGAATCAATAAAGAATCTTTAATTTTATTTTCTTCATTGTGCTTTAGTCAAGTAAAACGATTATGAGATTGGGCACTGTAATGTATTGGGAAAACTTGAAAAAACTTATGGCTGATTGATCTGATATATAAAAACAAAAAAAAATCAGAATTATTGTTTACTCTTTTGCTGATTTAAAAATTGCGTTTTAAATTGTGTGGCTGTATATGGCAGCTATAATTACACTTAAGGCTAATAAAAAATATCCACGCTATCAACAGGTAGAACGACCTTCAAGTAAAAATTCCGTCACTAAATTTTACATTTATTCAATCTTACATGACTTACAATAATCACTCTTACATATTCTTTGATTTTACCGCTCCAGTGTAATTTTTGATTATTGAAAGGTTCTCCCAATACTTAAAAGGCACCAAATAATAATATGTTCCCAAAAATTTCGGTTGGCACGTGAGAAAATTTTGCATCAAGATTTGACGATTTTGGCACGCTCACTTAAAAAGGTTGCCCACCCCTGGCCTAGGGCCTCGCAACTTCTAGATCCGGCCCTGTATATATATATATATATATATATATATACAGTATATATGAAAAATTATTTCACGAAAGTGACACGTGAAAAATATTTATGATGAATAAAACCACGAAGGGAAAATGTTCCTTAGGATGTCATTAGACGAAAGCGCTTGAGCACCACTTTGTGTTTCTTTTCCCTTCGTGGTTTTATTCATCATATAAATATATATATATATATATAGATATATATATATATATATACATATATATATATTATATTTTTTATATATATATATACTGTATATATATATATATATATATATATATATATATATATATATATATATATATATATATATTTTTTATATATATATATAAATTATATATATTTATATATATATATATATATATATATATATATATATATATATATATATATATATAAATTATATTATATATGTTAACCCCCCTTTATGGCCCTTTGTCGGTTCGGATTCGACGGGGGGGTTCTGGTTAGGAGGCTGCAACGGATGTTTCTTCTTTATACTTTCTATAATTCTTTTCGTCGCCTTAAATGGCGGGTCGCCACTCTGTTAATTATTTTCTTTCATGATTCTCTGATCCTTTCTCTTATCTTCTTAAAGTAATCTGAAGAGAGCACGGCTCGAAGGAAAAAGATAAAAACTTCTTTTACTGTGGTTTACTTCTTAAAATTACAGGTATTTGCTCTGAATTTCAAGGGTAGAGGTTCGACCTCTTTCGACCATGGCTCAGGCCGGAATCTAAAAATATATTAAGGAGGCAAGGGGCCTCTGCCCCCTCCTAATGAGGTGCTAATCTGAAGTACAATGATGAAGTGCCATGATGAAGTGCAATAATGAAGTGAAGTAATTTTTACAAGTACAGTATAATATAACTTAAATGTTTGGGGGAGACAATCGAAGGTTAAGTTTCCCCCCGTTTTAAATACATGATCAGAAGTTTTTGAAAGATTTCAACTAAAAAGAATAAAAAAAATAAAAATAAAAAAGAACAACAGTATCGTTGATTCTACATTCCTGAAAGCGATATAATTTCGTATTAGCACATAAGCACAATTTTGAGTACATGACTGAGTACGTATTAATTTTGGTTCATTACAATTACGATTACAATTACCAATTAATTCACATTCACTTGTTGTTTAATTACAGTTTCATTGAAGTACATTACATTATACTAATTACAGTTAATTACAATTAAACAGTT
>JAJOZX010021453.1:0-10000 GCA_023014485.1 Bathynomus jamesi | reverse complement strand
AGCTTTTGGAATCAATAATTAGGGATCGTATAGTCGAACACTTAGAATACCATAAACTTGTTAGAAATACGCAGCACGGATTTAGGCGAAACAAATCTTGCTTAACTAATCTTTTAGAATTTTTCCAAAGCGTGGTTGACGTTTACGATAGACATCGGGCGGTTGATGTAGTGTATTTAGATTTTCAAAAAGCGTTTGACACCGTGCCGCACAAAAGACTCATTGAAAAAACTAAGGCTCATGGAATCAGGGGTGTAGTAATAAATTGGCTAGAAGAGTGGTTGCGAGGCAGGAAACAGAGGGTGGTCGTTGATGGAGCGGAGTCGTGCTGGGCTAATGTAGAGAGTGGCGTTCCTCAGGGTTCTGTATTGGGCCCCTTGCTTTTTCTTATATATATTAACGATTTAGATGTCGGCCTAGTCAGTACAGTTTCAAAGTTTGCGGATGACACGAAGCTGGGTGGTAGGGCGATTAATGACGAAGATAGAGGTAAAATTCAGGAAGATCTGAATAAAATCGTTGATTGGTCAGTCACATGGCAAATGAGATTTAACGTTGATAAGTGCAAAATTTTGCATATAGGTTCGCGTAACGGTAAATTTGCGTATAGTATGTCAGGGAAAGATTTAACAAGCGTAGAGCAGGAAAAAGATTTAGGAGTTATAGTCACTGGTGATTTAAAAGTAGCGAAACAAAGTACAGCAGCGGTCAATAAGGCGAACAAAGTGTTAGGTTTTATAGCTCGAAATTTTGAGTACAAATCGCGCGATATTATAGTTCCACTTTATAAATCATTAGTTAGACCCCATTTGGAGTACGCGGTCCAATTTTGGAATCCGTATATGCGCAAAGATATAGACAAAATCGAAAGAGTTCAAAGACGAGCAACTAAGATGATTCCGTCGCTTAGGTCAAAGTCGTACGAGGATAGGCTTAAGGAGTTAAAATTGACAACACTCGAGACCAGGAGGTTAAGGGGTGATCTAATCCAGGTTTTCAAAATTATGAATGGGTTCGATAACGTAGATAGAGATAGCTTTTTCGAAATATCTCAATATAATAGGACTAGAAATAACGGGTGTAAGTTGACAAGTAGAAGGTTCGAGACAGCAGTTGCGAAAAACTTTTTTACGCATAGAATAGTAAATAGCTGGAATAGTTTGCCGGTAGAAGTAATTAGTAGCACGTCTATAAACATGTTTAAAAATCGATTAGACGCATATGTTGATAGAAAGGGTATAGTTTAAGGTAGTAAAATTAAGGCTTTCTGGGGATAGATCCCACAGCTCAATACAAGTGTTGTGGGATATAGGGAGGCAGCGTCTTGGGTTAGGGGATACTCTCTGTCCTTACACACCCCATTTAAAGAGATTCCTCTGCCGAGCGGTGCCCCCCATAGTACTGTGAGGTATTGAAAAACTCATGATCTTCACCTGCCCCACAAACACCTTTAAATGGGAGACCCAAAATGGGTGCACACACATTTCAACATTACTGTACAGTCTTTACAGCCACACCTACTCTTTTTCTCGTAAGTGTATATATTGTAATGTATATGATTGTAAATTCTGACTTGGTCCGCAATCGATATGGACCGTGACTTGATGGATACCGTAATGAAATTGACTGGATTCTTTGGATCCGATATATTTGCATGTCCTTTATAAATAGATATAGAGTGTAACATATTTGTGGACAGTAGTCTATTATGACTTGATCCTCTGGATCAGAGATTCTATCTTTAGTTTTAAATCGATAATTAATTAGTTTTAAATTGATAATTATTTAGTTTCGTAAAAATTGGTCGTTGCCAATTTACCGGCAGTTTTTACATAAATTTCTTATGTTCTTGTGGTTCGGAACCCACGTAAAATTGTAGGTCCCCTCCGCCACCACGGAGGACATACACAATACACGAACACAGTTAGGTAGACCAGCCATGAGTGGATCCTAGGGTCTTTGTTGGTCTGAAACATTATAGCACATTATAGCATTATACGTATATACACATATATACACATATATATACACAGTGGTGGGCACCGTTAACCAAAAAGTTAACTTCGATAACGATAATCCGTTAACCCCAGTTTTTAACTCCGATAACGATAATCCGATAATTTTACTACAAAGTTAACGGAAGTTAACGATAATCCGTTAACGATAACTATTTCTTTACTAACATTTAAAAAAATCAAGGAAAAAAGCTTTAAAACCCATAGAAAATGTTTATTTATGCAAAATCCAACAATAAATAGGTATTTAACTGTATTTTTATCAAGTTTTGCAACTTTTTTGCTTAATTACTTTTTTTTTATTTTTTATAAAAAATGTACTGATTACATGTTTTGAAACCCTTGTAACCACTAACCATTAACTAAATTTTAATTTACCAGAGAATTATTATGGCGGGAACTGAAAGGTAAAATTAGATTTTAGGCACATTTATTAAAGACTATGACACAATGTGCTGGTTGCCCTTCAGAAAGACCAACTTCTCAAAGTTAGGCCCAACTGCCAGTCTTGACCTCTTGGGCCTCAGGATGTCCTTGCCGAGAGAGAAGAGCCGTTCCACTGCAGCAGAGGACGGAATTGGCAGACTGAAGTTATGGCGGTTTGAATTCATTCGCGGAGCGGTGATCTTCCGTGAATGACTCCTCGCAGTTAACGTGTTAACTGACTTTAACAGACTAAATATCGAGTTATCGGAAGTTAACTGGTCCGATACGATAAATGGAAATTAACTTCCGCTAATAGTCCGTTAAAAAAAGTTAACTTCGTTAATTAACTGTTATCGGATTAACGCTTTAGTGCCCAACACTGCATATACATATATACACATATATACATATACACATATATATATATATGTAAAAATGAAATGAATGATCAATATTCATTTTTACATAAGAACCAAAATCGCTTAACGCGAGTTTGGATAGTAATTTTACTTGTGGCTTCCTATTCTTGATCGTGTCAAAACCCTACGATCTACCATACCATATGGTTTAGTCGTATCCATTTTTATTTGTTATAGAAGTTAATTAATTAATTGTGATTGTCTTGCATCTCACCCTCGTCCCTAGATTATGCATACACATTGCATATAACTCTTTGCCTCTAATTCGTTCTTGTAAATCTTCCTAATAATGATTTGTATTATACGTACAAAATTTAATAACTATGACGTCATAAAGTAACTTAATTCTCTTCACGTTTTCCATACCTTGAACACTGAATCACGTGTTTAGTATTTGGACATCTTCCGTATTGAATGTATGGTAAATTCCTTAATAATAATAATAATAATAATAATAATAATAATAAAAAGAAAAAGAAACTTCATTCTCTATACATCATTAGTTATGTTGTTTCCTACCTATTGTCTACTGATACCTATCAACCTATCAGTCCATATTTTACGCGTCTCTATATTACGCACACAACCCATTGGATTATGTACATGTAAAATACGTCCACATATATTTTTTATTATTATTTTTTTTTAAGTGCGTTCAACCTTCAAGGCATTCATTAGGCTTACAGTAATTAAATGCTCAAATTCGCGAATCACAGCAGAACCGAACGTTTCTAAGATAAACAACATCTTTCGCTCTGATCCAAATCTATAACATATAATGTAATATAACATATTATGTTGTATATAAATTATCTTGTCATGTCTCATGTACTTGTGTTGTACTAATAACCATATATATAATAACCATATATAATCTGACCATATATATAAAAAAACACTGTAAGAATGGTAACGACGTAATGTACTTCAATGAAACTGTAATTGAATGTAATGACTTTATATATAATGTAAGAATGTACTTTAATCGAACTGTAAGGGACAATCATAAGCGAATGGGAAGTAATCCATAATCGCAATCATAATTGTAATAAACCCAAACAAAAATGATATCGCCTTCAGAAATGAAGACGTGGCAAAAAAAAATAAGATTAGTTTTTATTTTTTTTTTTTTTTTTTTTATTTTTATTTGGAAACTTTCAAACACCTGATCGTGTTTAAAAGGGGGGAAACTTAACCTCCAACTGCCATCCCCCAACATTCAAGCATATTTTATACATGTATTTGTAAAATGAAGGACACTTGATTACGAGACTCTGCCTTGGACTGCTAAGAGACTCCCCTGGTTAGCAGCCTCGCTGCGGGGAGGGAGGTCGAACCTCTACCCCTGTAAATTCAGAGCAGTACCTGTATATTTTTAAGAAGTAAATTTACAGTAAGAGAAACTTTTTATTTTCCCCCTCGAGTTGGGCTATCGTCAGAGGAACTTAGTAAAGTCGAAAAGTTATAAAGTATCAGAAAGGAATTAGAAAATTATAGAAGAAAAGTATCAGAAGAAATATCCGTTGCTTGCCTCCCTAACTAGAACCCCCTTCGAATCCGAACCGACAAAGGGCCATAAAGGGGGGGGTTAACATATATATATATATATACACACACATATATATATATATATATATATATATATAATATATACATATATATATATATATACACATATATATTAACCAGTTTTGCTAAATTGGTCGTTGCCAATGTACAGGAAGTTGTTACATAAACCTCCCATGTATGTGTGTATGTGTATATATATATATATATGTATATATGTATCAGTGATGTAGTCGAGACCACCAAGTCCGAGACTGAGACCGAGACCGAGACCTGATCCTGTGAGACCAAGATCGAGACCGAGATCAAAGGTTCGAGATCGAGATCTACCTTCCGAGATCGAGACCCTTAAAATTCGAGACCGAGATCGAGATCGAGACCAAGCTCATGCCCTTTCAATTTGTTTTACACTACTTTGGAAATTAGACTATGTTAAGTATATTAATAAACTAATAACTACTTTCTCAGATGTAGTGTGTTGAATGCAAAAAGTTAGCCTATAAATTAACAAATGAATATATACTTTTTATTTATTTGCTTCTTTTATATCTGTTACAGAAGGTTTAATGAACGTACCCACTACCCAGTTTGACTTGTGCATTTATTTAAAGCATGATAGGTGCTCATTACACTTAAGGAACATCAGCATGCTCAGAAGATCTGCTGAAGTTCGACGTTTGTGGGGCCTCATTATTATGCCTCCATGGCTAAATACACGCTCAATTGGAGCACTAGAGGCAGGCACTGTTAAAACAGTCATGGCAATATTGGCCAGTGATGGGAATTTATCCCTTTTCTGGTGCCAAAACTTTATTGGAGAGCAGTTGTCAAAAATATGAGATTCATCGATCTCGAAGAGGTACCGCCGCAACTGTTCCCTACGGTTCAAAATCTTCCCAGTTTCAACGTTCTTCTGCTTGGACCGATAGCTTTGATATTTTGCCATTAGTCTCGGAACTTTGGTTTGACTCTGTTTCATTTCGTCATCGCTGCTGTGAGAATGAGCGCTGTCTCTCTGTATCTGCTCATTCTCCGTGCTTGAGTTTCCTGTATAGCATTTTTCCAACACCATTTCTATGAAAAATAAATTGACATATCGGTACTATAAACAGAGGCATGGCAATTAGCATAAGGTATATATATATATATATATATATATATATATATATATATATATATATATATATATATATATATATATATATATATATATGACATTAATTCAACATCCACTCAGCCCAAAGAGATCTATAATGAATTTTAATTATAAAAAATATACCGGTATTTTTCATTACGGTCTCGAGAGGTCTTGAAAGGTCTCGGGGAGAAAAACCGAGACCGCGTCTGTCGAGACCGAGATCGAGACCGAGATCTAAATAGCGGAGACCGAGATCGAGATCGAGATCTGCAAATTGGGTCTCGAGATCGGTCTCGAGACCGAGACCGATCTCGAGACCTACATCACTGATATGTATATGTATATATATATATATATATATATATATATATATATATATATATATATATATGTGTCTAAAAATCGATTGGACGCATATAATAATGTTATAATAATGTTTCAGACCAACAAAGACCCTAGGATCCACTCATGGCTGGTCTACCTAACTCTGTTAGTGTATTGTGTATGTCCTCCGTGGTGGCGGAGGGGACCTACAATTTTACGTGGTTTCCGAACCACAAGAACATAAGAAATTTATGTAAAAACTGCCGGTAAATTGGCAACGACCAATTTTTACGAAACTAAATAATTATCAATTTAAAACTAATTAATTATCGATTTAAAACTAAAGATAGAATCTCTGATCCAGAGGATCAAGTCATAATAGACTACTGTCCACAAATATGTTACACTCTATATCTATTTATAAAGGACATGCAAATATATCGGATCCAAAGAATCCAGTCAATTTCATTACGGTATCCATCAAGTCACGGTCCATATCGATAGCGGACCAAGTCAAAATTTACAATCATATACATTACAATATATACACTTACGAGAAAAAGAGTAGGTGTGGCTGTAAAGACTGTACAGTAATGTAGAAATGTGTGTGCACCCATTTTGGGTCTCCCATTTAAAGGTGTTTGTGGGGCAAGTGAAGATCATGAGTTTTTCAATACCTCACAGTACTATGGGGGGCACCGCTCGGCAGAGGAATCTCTTTAAATGGGGTGTGTAAGGACAGAGAGTATCCCCTAACCCAAGACGCTGCCTCCCTATATCCCACAACACTTGTATTGAGCTGTGGGATCTATCCCCAGAAAGCCTTAATTTTACTACCTTAAACTATACCCTTTCTATCAACATATGCGTCTAATCGATTTTTAAACATGTTTATAGACGTGCTACTAATTACTTCTACCGGCAAACTATTCCAGCTATTTACTATTCTATGCGTAAAAAAGTTTTTCGCAACTGCTGTCTCGAACCTTCTACTTGTCAAATACACCCGTTATTTCTAGTCCTATTATATTGAGATATTTCGAAAAAGCTATCTCTATCTACGTTATCGAACCCATTCATAATTTTGAAAACCTGGATTAGATCACCCCTTAACCTCCTGGTCTCGAGTGTTGTCAATTTTAACTCCTTAAGCCTATCCTCGTACGACTTTGACCTAAGCGACGGAATCATCTTAGTTGCTCGTCTTTGAACTCTTTCGATTTTGTCTATATCTTTGCGCATATACGGATTCCAAAATTGGACCGCGTACTCCAAATGGGGTCTAACTAATGATTTATAAAGTGGAACTATAATATCGCGCGATTTGTACTCAAAATTTCGAGCTATAAAACTTAACACTTTGTTCGCCTTATTGACCGCTGCTGTACTTTGTTTCGCTACTTTTAAATCACCAGTGACTATAACTCCTAAATCTTTTTCCTGCTCTACGCTTGTTAAATCTTTCCCTGACATACTATACGCAAATTTACCGTTACAAATACGCAAATTTACCGTTACCAATACGGTAAGGTAGTAAAATTAAGGCTTTCTGGGGATAGATCCCACAGCTCAACACAAGTGTTGTGGGATATAGGGAGGCAGCGTCTTGGGTTAGGGGATACTCTCTGTCCTTACACACCCCATTTAAAGAGATTCCTCTGCCGAGCGGTGCCCCCCATAGTACTGTGAGGTATTGAAAAACTCATGATCTTCACTTGCCCCACAAACACCTTTAAATGGGTGCACACACATTTCTACATTACTGTACAGTCTTTACAGCCACACCTACACTTTTCCTCGTAAGGGTATATATTGTAATGTATATGGTTGTAAATTTCGACTTGGTCCGCAATCGATATGGACCGTGACTTGATGGATACCGTAATGAAATTGACTTGATTCTTTGGATCTGATATATTTGCATGTCCGTTATAAATAGATATAGAGTGTAACATATTTGTGGATAGTAGTCTATTATGACTTGATCCTCTGGATCCAGAGATTCTATCTTTAGTTTTAAATCGATAATTAATTAGTTTAAATTGATAATTATTTAGTTTCGTAAAAATTGGTCGTTGCCAATTTACTGGCAGTTTTTACATAAATTTCTTATGTTCTTGTGGTTCGGAACCCACTTAAAATTGTAGGTCCCCTCCGACACCACGGAGGACATACACAATACACGATTACGAACACAGTTAGGTAGACCAGCCATGAGTGGATCCTAGGGTCTTTGTTGGTCTGAAACATTATAACATTATATATATATATATATATATATATATATATATATATATATATATATATATTTATTTATTATATATATATATAATTTAATTTATTATATATATATATATATATATATATATATATATATATATAATATATATATATATATATTTATTTATATATATATACTTATATATATATTTATTTATTTATATATATGTATTTATATATATATATTTATTTATATATATATTTATATATATATATATTTATTTATTTATATATATTTTATATATATATATTTATTTATTTATATATATATTATATATATATATTTATTTATTTATATATATATATGTTAACCCCTCCGTCTATGGCCCTGGGGTGGTTCGGATTGACGGGGGTTCTGGTTTAGGAGGCAAGCAACGGATAGGTGCCTTGAAGTGGTTTTTCTTCTATGTTACTCTCCGAGTTCTTCTATAGTGGCTCGGAGGACTCTGGTAGATTTGCAATCTAAATGCTGAAGGTTCCGGATTCTTCTTATAGCGTATCCGGAAAGTTTTTCTAAGTTTTTCTGAAGAGAGCAAGGCTCGAAGGATAAGGTAAAAACTAGCTTCAACTGTAATTTTACTGCTAAAAAATACAGGTAGTGCTCAGCCTCTGAATTAGCTTCTGAATGACAATGGATGAATTTGAATGGGTTTATATACCCAAAAACTGCTAACATTATTATTATTAAATGCTAAGAAGGCTGTATTATTTTTGCACAATATTTGAAAATAAGTAAATTTTTTAGCTGTGGTAAGGCTTGAACGAGTAAACAAAATATTTGAAGACGAAACCATATTTTTATCTTAACCCGCGACTTTTCAGATCTGATGTTATCATGATCTGCCAAGTTAACTAAAAGTGGAAATCGGACTATGCATCTTTACACTAAAATATGCATATGAGTGAAATTTTAAGGTTTAAGTTGTACAATTTTAATGCTTAGGCAAGACATGATCTCATTGTTTATAACGAAAGAGAGTGTATACAAAATGTGAACATTGCAAAGCTTAACAGGATTCCTTAGTAAGCGAAATCTAAAAAATGATTATGAGATTTTAAAAAACAACAGGTCACCAATTATTTAGCAAAGTCAAATATTTTATCCAAACTCGCGTTGGGCGATTTTGGTCCTTATGTAAAAATGAATACACACACGTACATACATATGAGTATAGGCATTATATAAAGTTAAATATATAAGATTATAGCATGAACCATATAACACATGAATTTTTAAAATGGATACTTTTTCTTACAATGGATACAGAGACTATATAAATGAATACAAGAATTACATGAAGGATAAGATAATATAGGAATATGGGAATTATTTATGGTTCATTTTTACAGGGCTCTTCCCTCTAGAATGATATTAATATAATAACGTAACATCCTAACTAAGGCTAACTAGATGATAACTATTGGTTTTATAATACAGATTTATATATAAACATAAGTCGGGTGGTTTAAGTCTAGTTCACGTGGTCTGGGTACGCACTCTTGGTCGTGCATAAATAGTTTCATGTTCCGTGTCACTGGGTTTTTCTTTGTTCCAGAATGATCTTTTCATCACAAATACACCGAGGATAATAGCACACACAATAATGATACTAACGGCAGATGTTGAGAAAATGGTTACCGGTTGTAGTATTTGTAAGAGGTTGTTTTGGTTATCATCCGAATTTTAAACCGGCTCAATTGATCATTCCATTCAGGGCATGCAGTTCGGGTAGGATGGTTACAGGTTTTTATGGAGAGATTTAAGATCTCTATGACGGGTTTAAACTTAATTTGCGACGGAAATGGGTATGAGTTATTAAGGGTAACCTTAT
>JAJOZX010021452.1:12500-20209 GCA_023014485.1 Bathynomus jamesi | reverse complement strand
AATTAGCACACCCAATCCTTTTCCTAAATCAGTCACCTCGATATTACTGCCCAACATCGAGAGTCCCGACTTGGGATTGGCGTAGCCAATGTGCATCACTTTGCATTTACCCAAGTTAAACGGCATTTGCCATTTTTCGGACCACTCTCCTATCCTACCTAGTCCGCACGCATTCCTCGATCGCTTCGGGCGTCCCAACATTGGCCCCCAAGCTTGGTGTCATCAGCGAATTTGGCGATCCGCTGACGATGCCACCGTCGATATCATTTATGTAAATGGGTAAACAACAGCGGCCCCAAAACGGAACCCTGAGGAACCCACTAGTGACCGAGGCCCAACCCGAACTAGCCCCTTTAATTACCACCTTCTGCGCCTATTCCTTAGCCGTTTTCAATCCACCTACCTATTTCCCACCGATAGAGAGAGAGATAGGAAGAAGAGAGAGAGAGAGAGGATAGGAATAGAGAGAGAGAGAGTTACAAGGAGTTACAAGGAAAAGAAGTACCTCCAAAGGCCCTGCGCCCATACCGAGGAGGTACCAATGGCAACGGTGTCACGGGAAAATTTTCTACACACCTCAAAGAGTGTGCAAAATTTGGTCTAACCTTTTCTTGAACTGATCCACAGAGGAACTGTTCACAACTTCCGAAGGTAACCTGTTCCATGTGTCACAGATCTTATACGTAAAGTAATTCCCACACACACTAGTCCTAAACCGTTCAATCCAACTTCCAACCATTGTTGCGAGTTGGGTTATCATTTAAAATAAACATACTTCTAAAATCGACATCGTTGAACCTCGTAAGAGCTTGAAACCTCGATCAGTTGACCGCGCAGCCTCCGAGTTTCAAAGCGAAAACAAGTTCAGGGCGCGTAACCGTCGATTGTAGCCCATAATGCCTAACCGAAGGGATTAACTTTGTGGCCCTCGCCTGCACTCGCTCCAGCCTCTCAATATCTTTCCTGAGGGTGGGCGACCAGAACTGCACAGCATACTCCAGGTACGGGCCGAACAAGGGAATTGTACAGTGAGAGCACATCTCCTTGTTCCGAAAACTGAAATTGCCCTCCTGATATAACCCAATAGTTTCTGGGCTTTCTTTTCCACCTCTACACACTGTTTCGTAAACTTAAGGTCGCTGCTAATTAGCACACCCAAGTCCTTTTCTAAATCAGTCACCTCGATATTACTGCCCAACATCGAGTAGTCCGATTTGGGATTGGAGCAATGTGCATCACTTTGCATTTACCCAAGTTAAAACGGCATTTGCCATTTTTCGGACCACTCCTCCTATCCTACCTAGGTCCGCACGCAGTTCCTCGATCGCTTCGGGCGTCCCCAACATTGGCCCCAAGCTTGGTGTCATCAGCGAATTTGGCGATCCGACTGACGATGCCAACCGTCGATATCATTTATGTAAATGGTAAACAACAGCGGCCCCAAAACGGAACCCTGAGGAACCCCACTAGTGACCGAGGCCCAACCCGAACTAGCCCCTTTAATTACCACCCTCTGCCGCCTATTCCTCAGCCAGTTTTCAATCCACCTACCTATTTCCCCACCGATACCCAGCGCGCGCACTTTCGCCATTAGCGAGAGAGAGAGAGAGAGAGAGAGAAGAGAGAAGAGAGAGAATAGGAAGAAGAGAGAGAGAGAGAGAGAGAAAGAGAGGAGAGAGAGAGAGATAGGAAGAGAGAGAGAGAGAGAGAGAGAAAAGAGAGAGTAGAGAGAGAGAGAGAGAGAGAGAGAGAGAGAGATAGGAAGAGAGAGAGAGAGAGGGAGAGATAGGAAGAGAGAGAGAGAGAGAGAGAGAAGGAGAGAGAGAGAGATAGGAGAGAGAGAGAGAGAGAGAGATAGGAAGAGAGAGAAGAGAGAGAGTTACAAGGAGTTACAAGGAAAAGAAAGTACCTCAAAAGGCCTTGCGGCCCATACCGAGGAGGTACCAATGGCAACGGGTGCCGCGGAAAATTTTTCTACACACTCAAAGAGTGTGCAAAATTTGGTCTAACCTTTTCTTGAACTGATCCACAAGGAACTGTTCACAACTTCCGAAGGTAACCTGTTCCAGTGTCACAGATCTTATACGTAAAGTAATTCCCACACACACTAGTCCTAAACCGTTTTCAAATCCAACTTCCAACCATTGTTGCGAGTTGGGTTATCATTTAAACTAAACATACTTCTAAAATCGACATCGTTGAACCCTCGTAAGAGCTTGAAAACCTCGATCAGTTTGACCGCGCAGCCTCCGAGTTTCAGCGAAAACAAGTTCAGGGCGCGTAACCGTCGATTGTAGCCCATATGCCTAACGGAAGGGATTAACTTTGTGGCCCTCGCCGCACTCGCTCCAGCCTCTCAATATCTTTTCTAAGGGTGGGCGACCAGAACTGCACAGCATACTCCAGGTACGGCCGAACAAGGGAATTGTACAGTGAGAGCACAATCTCCTGTTCCGAAAACTGAAATTGCCTCCTTATAACCCAATAGTTTCCTGGGCTTTCTTTTCCATCTCTACACACTGTTTCGTAACTTAAGGTCGCTGCTAATTAGCACCCCAGTCCCTTTTCTAAATCAGTCACCTCGATATTACTGCCCAACATCGAGTAGTCCGACTTGGGATTGGCGTAGCCAATGTGCAATCACTTTGCATTTACCCAAGTTAAACGGCATTTGCCATTTTTCGGACCACTCTCCTATCCTACCTAGGTCCGCACGCAGTTCCTCGATCGCTTCGGCGTCCCAACATTGGCCCCAAGCTTGGTGTCATCATCGAATTTGGCGATCCGACTGACGATGCCACCGTCGATATCATTTATGTAAATGGTAAACAAACAGCGCCCCAAAACGGAACCCTGAGGAACCCCACTAGTGACCGAGGCCCACCGAACTAGCCCCTTTATTACCCCCTCTGCCGCCTATTTCTCAGCCAGTTTTCAATCACCTACCTATTTCCCCACCGATACCCAGCGCGCGCACTTTCGCCATTAGCGAGAGAGAGAGAGAGAGAGAGAGAGAGAGAGAGAGAGATAGGGAAGAGAGAGAGAGAGAGAGAGAGAAGAGAGGAGAAGAGAGAGAGAGAGAGAGAGAGAGAGAGAGAGATAGGAGAGAGAGAGAGAGAGAGAGATAGAAGAGGAGAGAGAAGAGAGAGAGATAGGAAGAGAGAGAGAGATAGGAAGAGAGAGAGAGAGAGAGAGAGATAGAGAGAGAAGAGAGAGAGAGTTACAAGGAGTTACAAGGAAAAGAAGTACCTCAAAAGGCCTTGCGGCCCATACCGAGGAGGTACCAATGGCAACGGGTGCCAGGGTAAAATTTTGTCTTTCAACTATGCTAGCAGTAGTAGAAAACTGGATAGAAAAGTAGAAGGCTCTCTCCCCACCCTCCGCTCCCTCCCTGCCAGAGGCAGGTACGGAAAAAGGTTGAAGAAAATACCTTGACCCTGGAAAAGTAGCCAAGGAAATTTTACAGGAAAGTGGAGAATATATAAATAGCTCTATATTTAGCTTGCTCACAGAGACACCGAGCAAGCGAACTCCTGCAGAGTTTTCTGAGGTTTTAATCTTAAACTATGAGTGTGTTCTGTACTTTGTCTAGCCTATTTTTAAACAGATTTACACTTTGACTGGAAACATCCTCTGAGGGAAGTTGGTTCCAGATATTAACTATTTTATAGGAAAAGAAATTTCCGCAGACTGAGGTCCTAAATATCTTTACACACTCAAATAGTGTGCAAGATTTCGTCTAACCTTTTCTTGAACTGATCCACAGAGGAACTGTTCACAACTTCCGAAGGTAACCTGTTCCATGTGTCACAGATCTTATACGTAACGTAATTCCCACACACTAGTCCTAAACCGTTTCAAATCCAACTTCCAACCATTGTTGCGAGTTGGGTTATCATTTAAAACTAAACATACTTCTAAAATCGACATCGTTGAACCCTCGTAAGAGCTTGAAAAACCTCGATCAGTTGACCGCGCAGCCTCCGAGTTTCAAGCGAAAACAAGTTCAGGGCGCGTAACCGTCGATTGTAGCCCATATGCCTAACGGAAGGGATCAACTTTGTGGCCCTCGCCTGCACTCGCTCCAGCCTCTCAATATCTTTCCTGAGGGTGGGCGACCAGAACTGCACAGCATACTCCAGGTACGGCCGAACAAGGGAATTGTACAGTGAGAGCACAATCTCCTTGTTCCGAAACTGAAATTGCCTCCTGATATAACCCAATAGTTTCTGGGCTTTCTTTTCCATCTCTACACACTGTTTCGTAAACTTAAGGTCGCTGCTAATTAGCACACCCAAGTCCTTTTCTAAATCAGTCACCTCGATATTACTGCCCAACATCGAGTAGTCCGACTTGGGATTGGCGTAGCCAATGTGCATCACTTTGCATTTACCCAAGTTAAACGGCATTTGCCATTTTTCGGACCACTCTCCTATCCTACCTAGGTCCGCACGCAGTTCCTCGATCGCTTCGGGCGTCCCAACATTGGCCCCAAGCTTGGTGTCATCAGCGAATTTGGCGATCCGACTGACGATGCCACCGTCGATATCATTTATGTAAATGGTAAACAACAGCGGCCCCAAAACGGAACCCTGAGGAACCCCACTAGTGACCGAGGCCCAACCCGAACTAGCCCCTTTAATTACCACCCTCTGCCGCCTATTCCTTAGCCAGTTTTCAATCCACCTACTATTTCCCCACCGATACCCAGCGCGCGCACTTTCGCATTAGCCGGCGGTGAGGTACCTTATCAAAGGCTTTCTGAAAGTCGAGATAAAGTATATCAATCGCCCTACTCTTATCGTACTCACTCAACATGACGTGGAAAAACTCGAGCAAGTTGGTGAGACACGACCTATGCGTCTAAACCCATGTTGGGAGTCCCCAAGCAGCTTGTAGGAATCCAAATGGTCAACGATTCTATCAGCTATTATCCTTTCTAATAATTTACCTACAACTGAAGTGAGACTAATAGGACGATAGTTCCCTGGACTTTCGTGATCCCCTTTCTTAAAGATAGGGGTCACGTTGGCCTCTCTCCAGTCACCAGGCACCTGGCCCATCTCCAACGATTTGTTGAAGACTGTAGCCAGGTGGGGAGCCACCTGGTCGCGCACTTCTCGCAAAACACTGGGGAGAAACTGGTCTGGCCCAGGAGCCTTAAACGCGCTCAGTTTGTCTATTCTATGAGCAACGACTGTCGCGGTACATCTAACACTATCCAGGTCAGCACCTTCGTGCCTCACAGCTGGCTCGGGGATGACGCGGGTATCCTCCCTGGTGAACACTCCCGCAAAGTACTCATTAAGCACCTTAGCGATGTCCGCGTCGGAGGTCCGCAGAACGCCGCTTCCGTCCTTTAAAGGACCTATCATGCTTCTAATAGGCTTTCTACTATTAACATAACTGAAGAACTCCTTAGGGTTCCTCTTGCAGAGGCTTGCCACCCGTAGTTCTTCGTTACGTTTCGCTAGCCTAACCTTCGCCTTCACTTCCCTACACAGGCGGACATACGCTTCAGTGTTCTCGTGGGAACGATTGGCCTTCGCCCTCCTATACACTACTTTCCTATTTCGGATAGCCGAAGCGATGCCACGATTGAACCACTTAGGCTGCGTTGAAGCAGGGGTGCCCAGTTTTGAGGGTATGGCAGCAGACTGCAGCACCATAAACTCATCCCGGAATGCACTCCACACTCCTCACATCGCCCCTCACATCGCCGCCAACCTCTAACCCCATCTCTGCTACGCTATCCCTGAGGCTAACAAAGTTCGCCCGCCGGAGATCGAGCTTACTGCCTCTCGAGTTACTACGCTTCACCCGAGGGACGCACACACGGAACCTAATAATACCGTGATCACTCCCGCCCAACGATTCGTCAACGGTGAGGCCAGTGACGAGGTTGTCTTCGGTCGTGAATACTAAGTCCTAGAACGCTTTCGCCTCGTGTAGGCTCGTTGACCCACTGAGTGAGGAAGTTCTCATCAGCAAAGTCAACTAGCCTCCTCCCTTCAGCATCGGCAGTCCTGTTTTCCCACTTTATGCCGCGACAGTTGAAGTCTCCTAAAACTACACACACCCTATCCCCTAGCAGGCTACTGAGTTCGGTGTACAGGGCTGTATCCTCCTCGAGGAGGAGATGCGGAGGTCTGTACACCAAGATTAACCTATAGTTCGTCCCTCCCACGTTCAGATCGACGCCAAGCAGCTCCCGTTCCGACCGGAACTGGCAGTCAACCGGACTCAACGTGTCTCTGACGTATATTAGTACCCCACCCCCCTCCCCACGGGTGCGGTCTTTGCGAAACATTCTATACCCGGGAATTTCGAACTCCCCAACGTAGTCCCTACGATCAGTATGAATCCAGGACTCGGTGATAGCAACGATATCCTGGTATTCTGATGCTAAGAGCGCCCGTAGCTCGCGAAACTTGTTCCTAATTGACCTAGCATTAAAAAGCATTGCACGGAGGGAGCCTTCCCTATTCTGACCGCCCCCTAGCACGACCCGTTTCCCGAACAGCCAAGGCTGTCAGGAGTTGAAGAGCCCTCACTAACGAGGGGGCAACTTCCACAGGAGACTGAGCCCCCTCCAACGTAGGAGGAGGGTCACCCATCTGTACTTCGCCGCCCCTTCAGTCGAAGGTACGTCCGCCACCGGCTCATCCTCATCTCTCCCCGGTGGGGCCCATCATCTCTCCCAGGACTCGACCTCACCATTCTGTATAGGTGCCGGTCGAGCAGCGCGCCTAGCACACCTTTACCCTTGTCATTGAGGTGGACACCATCCCTCTGGTAAAGGTCCCACCTACCCTAAAATGCATCGAAGGGTCAATAAACTTCACGCCCAGCGGAACGCACAAGTCTTGTACCCTCTCGTTGATGCCAATGACCTTACTGAGCGAGTGGTCACTGACATTCTTCGCGGTAAAATACCCATTAACATTCCCCTGTCTGTCTTCAGTTTTAGATCATCCGCAAGAGACATGATCTCGGTGATGATCCCTTCTGTAAGACCTACCCCACCGCCTTTGAGGAACAGGTCATTGCCACCAGCGTGGACAACGATCGCAGTCCTCCGACTATCCACGCGCACCTTCTCTACCTCCTTCCTTAAGTGCGCCGTTCCCCGCCCAGGTAAGCACCTTACCTTCCTCCCATCCCGGTTTGCAGAGAGAGAGAGAGAGAGATAGGAAGAGAGAGAGAGATAGGAAGAGAGAGAGAGAGAGAGAGAAGAGAGAATCAGAGAGAGAGATAGATAGGAAGAGAGAGAGAGAGAGAGAGAGAGATAGGAAGAGAGAGAGAGAGAGAGAGAGAGAGTTACAAGGAGTTACAAGGAAAAGAAGTACCTCAAAAGGCCTTGCGGCCCATACCGAGGAGGTACCAATGGCAACGGGTGCCAGGGAAAATTTTGTCTTTCAACTATCCTAGCAGTAGTAGAAAACTGGATAGAAAAGTAGAAGGCTCTCTCCCCACCCTCCGCTCCCTCCCTGCCAGAGGCAGGTACGGAAAAAGGTTGAAGAAAATACCTTGACCCTGGAAAAGTAGCCAAGGAAATTTTACAGGAAAGTGGAGAATATATAAATAGCGAGCAAGTGACCTCCTGCAGAGTTTTCTGAGGTTTTAATCTTAAACTATGAGTGTGTTCAGTACTTTGTCTAGCCTATTTTTAAACAGATTTACACTTTGACTGGAAACAACCCCTGAGG
>JAJOZX010021452.1:0-7500 GCA_023014485.1 Bathynomus jamesi | reverse complement strand
TGACCGAGGCCCAACCCGAACTAGCCCCTTTAATTACCACCCTCTGCCGCCTATTCCTCAGCCAGTTTTCAATCCACCTACCTATTTCCCCACCGATACCCAGCGCGCGCACTTTCGCCATTAGCCGGCGGTGAGGTACCTTATCAAAGGCTTTCTGAAAGTCGAGATAAAGTATATCAATCGCCCTACTCTTATCGTACTCACTCAACATGACGTGGAAAAACTCGAGCAAGTTGGTGAGACACGACCTATGCCGTCTAAACCCATGTTGGGAGTCCCCAAGCAGCTTGTAGGAATCCAAATGGTCAACGATTCTATCAGCTATTATCCTTTCTAATAATTTACCTACAACTGAAGTGAGACTAATAGGACGATAGTTCCCTGGACTTTCGTGATCCCCTTTCTTAAAGATAGGGGTCACGTTGGCCTCCCTCCAGTCACCAGGCACCTGGCCCATCTCCAACGATTTGTTGAAGACTGTAGCCAGGTGGGGAGCCACCTGGTCGCGCACTTCTCGCAAAACACTGGGGAGAAACTGGTCTGGCCCAGGAGCCTTAAACGCGCTCAGTTTGTCTATTCTATGAGCAACGACTGTCGCGGTACATCTAACACTATCCAGGCCAGCACCTTCGTGCCTCACAGCTGGCTCGGGGATGACGCGGGTATCCTCCCTGGTGAACACTCCCGCAAAGTACTCATTAAGCACATTAGCGATGTCCGCGTCGGAGGTCCGCAGAACGCCGCTTCCGTCCTTTAAAGGACCTATCATGCTTCTAATGGGCTTTCTACTATTAACATAACTGAAGAACTCCTTAGGGTTCCTCTTGCAGAGGCTTGCCACCCGTAGTTCTTCGTTACGTTTCGCTAGCCTAACCTTCGCCTTCACTTCCCTACACAGGCGGACATACGCTTCAGTGTTCTCGTGGGAACGATTGGCCTTCGCCCTCCTATACGCTACTTTCCTATTTCGGATAGCCGAAGCGATGCCACGATTGAACCACTTAGGCTGCGTTGAAGCAGGGGTGACCGGTTTTGAGGGTATGGCAGCAGACTGCAGCACCATAAACTCATCCCGGAATGCACTCCACACTCCCTCAACATCGCCGCCAACCTCTAACCCCATCTCTCTACGCTATCCCTGAGGCTAACAAAGTTCGCCCGCCGGAGATCGAGCTTACTGCCTCTCGAGTTACTACGCTTCACCCGAGGGACGCACACACGGAACCTAATAAGACTGTGATCACTCCCGCCCAACGATTCGTCAACGGTGAGGCCAGTGACGAGGTTGTCTTCGGTCGTGAACACTAAGTCCAGAACGCTTTCGCCTCGTGTAGGCTCGTTGACCCACTGAGTGAGGAAGTTCTCATCAGCAAAGTCAACTAGCCTCCTCCCTTCAGCATCGGCAGTCCTGTTTTCCCACTTTATGCCGCGACAGTTGAAGTCTCCTAAAACTACACACACCCTATCCCCTAGCAGGCTACTGAGTTCGGTGTACAGGGCTGTATCCTCCTCGAGGAGGAGATGCGGAGGTCTGTACACCAAGATTAACCTATAGTTCGTCCCTCCCACGTTCAGATCGACGCCAAGCAGCTCCCGTTCCGACCGGAACTGGCAGTCAACCGGACTCAACGTGTCCCTCACGTATATTAGTACCCCACCCCCCTCCCCACGGGTGCGGTCTTTGCGAAACATTCTATACCCGGGAATTTCGAACTCCCCAACGTAGTCCCTACGATCAGTATGAATCCAGGACTCGGTGATAGCAACGATATCCTGGTATTCTGATGCTAAGAGCGCCCGTAGCTCGCGAAACTTGTTCCTAATTGACCTAGCATTAAAAAGCATTGCACGGAGGGAGCCTTCCCTATTCTGACCGCCCCCTAGCACGACCCGTTTCCCGAACAGCCAGGCTGTCGGGAGTCGAAGAGCCCCTCACTATTGCTGTTGGAGGGGGACTACCTGCTGGGGGAGGGGGACTAGCTGCTGGGGGAGGGGGACTAGCTGCTGGGGGAGGGGGACTAGCTGCTGGGGGAGGGGGACTAGCTGCTGGGGGAGGGGGACTAGCTGCTGGGGGAGGGGGACTAGCTGCTGGGGGAGGGGGACTAGCTGCTGGGGGAGGGGGACTAACTGCTGGGGAGGGGGACTAACTGCTGGGGGAGGGGGACTAACTGCTGGGGGAGGGGGACTAACTGCTGGGGGAGGGGGACTAACTGCTGGGGGAGGGGGACTAACTGCTGGGGGAGGGGGACTAACTGCTGGGGGAGTAGGTTTAACCTTTGGGGAGCAGGATCAATTGCTGGTTTGGGGGGTCTTAGTTTAAAAAGATTATACAAATTAATGTTCAGTAAATCACCATACTTCTTTTTCCCCTTCTGGTTAAAATGTATCCCGTCCGAACCAAAGTATTCCCCATTTCCGTGGAATGTAGGCCAAAAATCGACAAACTTTAGGCCTTTTTCATCACACATGCGTTTAACTCTTTTATTTATGCTAATGGCTTTACTTAGAGTATAGTCACTAGCACGCATTCGAGGGAGAATTCCTACGACCATACCCATGTCTGTCCTATCCCTAACCTTGTCAGTTAGGTTCTTAAATTCTTTAATAATGGGCTCTGTCTGCCCTCCTGTCCCTCCCATAAAAACGTCATTGCCACCAACATGGACAATGATAGGGCAACTCTTATTTTTGATATTAATTTTGCCTAATTCCCTATTAATTATCTGGCTTGTGGCACCCGGAAAACATCGGAGCTTTCTCTTGGTCGCCCGTCTTGCTCCGAAAAAGTCCCCTTGATTCCTTACCATAGAATCCCCAATTAAAAAGGATTCATCCTCCTCATCAGCAAGTAAGTGAAACTTATTTTTGATGGTAATGGGTTCCAAATCCTTATGTTTTGGTTTTGGTTTGGAGGGTCTTTTATTTTTGACCAATTTGAATTCTTGGTCCTCCGTTCCATTTTCCGGAATGGTCACCGTGTTTTCCAAGCGTGCCACGCTTTGCTCTAGATGCTTAATTTTACAATTTAAATCTGCTTGTTTGTTTTTAGTTTGATCTTGTCTACTGGGATGGATTTCCAGTGCTACGAGCCTAGCTTCAAGCTTTTTTACTAATTCCTTTAGCTCTTTCACTTCCTTTTCGTGGTTGTCTCTAAGTTTACAAAACAAACATATACTAAGGGATGTGATATCGCTGATACTACCTTCGGGGAAGTCAACGCACCAATGATTAACTTTACATTTAAAGCATTCTGCTTTCAATTTAGCTGGCCCTGTCATATTTTTATTTTTTATTTTTTTTTTTTTTTTTTACGTTAATTTAAATAATACAATATGTTCCTTTTAATTAATACGATACGTTACTTTTAAATAATACAATATGCTACTTTAATTATTATAACGAATGGTGAGAGGGGTAATGGTGAGTTCGAAGTAAACACGTGTTACAGACCGGAAACTGAGTTGAATACAGAATTGAATGGAACCTGTGGGTTGCCGTTAGTAACAATGCAGTCTGATATTAATTTAAATAATAATAAATGCTATTTTAATTAGTATATTGGTTAGTGAGGGAGGATTGGTGAATGCCGAAATACGAAATAATTAGTATATTGGTTAGTGAGGGAGGATTGGTGAATGCCGAAATACGAAATAAACACGCGCAGACGAGTGGCACGTGTTTCAGACCGGAAATGGAATTGAATACGGAACTGAATGGGATGTGTAGGGAGCCGTTTATAACAATGCAGAATGATGTTACTTTAAATAATATAATATGTTATTTTAATTTATACAACGGATCGTGGGAGAGAAGTAGTGAATGCGGGAGATGGACCTGCGAGAGCACGTGTTACAGACCGGAAATGGACCTGCGAGAGCACGTGTAAGACCGGAAACGGAAATAGACTCGAACATACAAATCTTACTATGTAACTCGTCTGAAAATGCAATCTGTAACTACCGTCTAAAACAATGCAAACTTATTTCATTTTAACTTTCCCAGAGAAATTCAGCCGAAAAAAAACAGAATTAAACAATATGGAATTATGTTCGTTAACCGGAAAAGGAGTAAATTAAGTATAATTAATAATAAATTGTCTAATTATTAAGCAATAGAGATAGAAGAGAGAGAGAGATAGAAGAGAGAGAGAGAAGAGAGAGGATAGGAAGAGAGAGAGAGAGAGGAGAGAGAGAGAGAGAGAGAGAGAGTTACAAGGAGTTACAAGGAAAAGAAGTACCTCAAAAGGCCTTGCGGCCCATACCGAGGAGGTACCAATGGCAACGGGTGCCAGGGAAAATTTTGTCTTTCAAACTATGCTAGCAGTAGTAGAAAACTGGATAGAAAAGTAGAAGGCTCTCTCCCCACCCTCCGCTCCCTCCCTGCCAGAGGCAGGTACGGAAAAAGGTTGAAAAAATACCTTGACCCTGGAAAAGTAGCCAAGGAAATTTTACAGGAAAGTGGAGAATATATAAATAGCTCTATATTTAGCTTGCTCACAGAGACACCGAGCAAGCGAACTCCTGCAGAGTTTTCTGAGGTTTTAATCTTAAACTATGAGTGTGTTCTGTACTTTGTCTAGCCTATTTTTAAACAGATTTACACTTTGACTGGAAACATCCTCTGAGGGAAGTTGGTTCCAGATATCAACTATTTTACAGGAAAAGAAATTTCCGCAGACTGAGGTCCTAAATGTCTTTACACACTCAAATAGTGTGCAAGATTTCGTCTAACCTTTTCTTGAACTGATCCACAGAGGAACTGTTCACAACTTCCGAAGGTAACCTGTTCCATGTGTCACAGATCTTATACGTAACGTAATTCCCACACACACTAGTCCTAAACCGTTTCAAATCCAACTTCCAACCATTGTTGCGAGTTGGGTTATCATTTAAACTAAACATACTTCTAAAATCGACATCGTTGAACCCTCGTAAGAGCTTGAAAACCTCGATCAGTTGACCGCGCAGCCTCCGAGTTTCAAGCGAAAACAAGTTCAGGGCGCGTAACCGTCGATTGTAGCCCATATGCCTAACGGAAGGGATCAACTTTGTGGCCCTCGCCTGCACTCGCTCCAGCCTCTCAATATCTTTCCTGAGGGTGGGCGACCAGAACTGCACAGCATACTCCAGGTACGGCCGAACAAGGGAATTGTACAGTGAGAGCACAATCTCCTTGTTCCGAAACTGAAATTGCCTCCTGATATAACCCAATAGTTTCTGGGCTTTCTTTTCCATCTCTACACACTGTTTCGTAAACTTAAGGTCGCTGCTAATTAGCACACCCAAGTCCTTTTCTAAATCAGTCACCTCGATATTACTGCCCAACATCGAGTAGTCCGACTTGGGATTGGCGTAGCCAATGTGCATCACTTTGCATTTACCCAAGTTAAACGGCATTTGCCATTTTTCGGACCACTCTCCTATCCTACCTAGGTCCGCACGCAGTTCCTCGATCGCTTCGGGCGTCCCAACATTGGCCCCAAGCTTGGTGTCATCAGCGAATTTGGCGATCCGACTGACGATGCCACCGTCGATATCATTTATGTAAATGGTAAACAACAGTGGCCCCAAAACGGAACCCTGAGGAACCCCACTAGTGACCGAGGCCCAACCCGAACTAGCCCCTTTAATTACCACCCTCTGCCGCCTATTCCTTAGCCAGTTTTCAATCCACCTACCTATTTCCCCACCGATACCCAGCGCGCGCACTTTCGCCATTAGCCGGCGGTGAGGTACCTTATCAAAGGCTTTCTGAAAGTCGAGATAAAGTATATCAATCGCCCTACTCTTATCGTACTCACTCAACATGACGTGGAAAAACTCGAGCAAGTTGGTGAGACACGACCTATGCCGTCTAAACCCATGTTGGGAGTCCCCAAGCAGCTTGTAGGAATCCAAATGGTCAACGATTCTATCAGCTATTATCCTTTCTAATAATTTACCTACAACTGAAGTGAGACTAATAGGACGATAGTTCCCTGGACTTTCGTGATCCCCTTTCTTAAAGATAGGGGTCACGTTGGCCTCTCTCCAGTCACCAGGCACCTGGCCCATCTCCAACGATTTGTTGAAGACTGTAGCCAGGTGGGGAGCCACCTGGTCGCGCACTTCTCGCAAACACTGGGGAGAAACTGGTCTGGCCCAGGAGCCTTAAACGCGCTCAGTTTGTCTATTCTATGAGCAACGACTGTCGCGGTACATCTAACACTATCCAGGTCAGCACCTTCGTGCCTCACAGCTGGCTCGGGGATGACGCGGGTATCCTCCCTGGTGAACACTCCCGCAAAGTACTCATTAAGCACCTTAGCGATGTCCGCGTCGGAGGTCCGCAGAACGCCGCTTCCGTCCTTTAAAGGACCTATCATGCTTCTAATAGGCTTTCTACTATTAACATAACTGAAGAACTCCTTAGGGTTCCTCTTGCAGAGGCTTGCCACCCGTAGTTCTTCGTTACGTTTCGCTAGCCTAACCTTCGCCTTCACTTCCCTACACAGGCGGACATACGCTTCAGTGTTCTCGTGGGAACGATTGGCCTTCGCCCTCCTATACACTACTTTCCTATTTCGGATAGCCGAAGCGATGCCACGATTGAACCACTTAGGCTGCGTTGAAGCAGGGGTGACCAGTTTTGAGGGTATGGCAGCAGACTGCAGCACCATAAACTCATCCCGGAATGCACTCCACACTCCCTCAACATCGCCGCCAACCTCTAACCCCATCTCTGCTACGCTATCCCTGAGGCTAACAAAGTTCGCCCGCCGGAGATCGAGCTTACTGCCTCTCGAGTTACTACGCTTCACCCGAGGGACGCACACACGGAACCTAATAACCGTGATCACTCCCGCCCAACGATTCGTCAACGGTGAGGCCAGTGACGAGGTTGTCTTCGTCGTGAATACTAAGTCTAGAACGCTTTCGCCTCGTGTAGGCTCGTTGACCCACTGAGTGAGGAAGTTCTCATCAGCAAAGTCAACTAGCCTCCTCCCTTCAGCATCGGCAGTCCTGTTTTCCCACTTTATGCCGCGACAGTTGAAGTCTCCTAAAACTACACACACCCTATCCCCTAGCAGGCTACTGAGTTCGGTGTACAGGGCTGTATCCTCCTCGAGGAGGAGATGCGGAGGTCTGTACACCAAGATTAACCTATAGTTCGTCCCTCCCACGTTCAGATCGACGCCAAGCAGCTCCCGTTCCGACCGGAACTGGCAGTCAACCGGACTCAACGTGTCTCTGACGTATATTAGTACCCCACCCCCCTCCCCACGGGTGCGGTCTTTGCGAAACATTCTATACCCGGGAATTTCGAACTCCCCAACGTAGTCCCTACGATCAGTATGAATCCAGGACTCGGTGATAGCAACGATATCCTGGTATTCTGATGCTAAGAGCGCCCGTAGCTCGCGAAACTTGTTCCTAATTGACCTAGCATTAAAAAGCATTGCACGGAGGGAGCCTTCCCTATTCTGACCGCCCCCTAGCACGACCCGTTTCCCGAACAGCC